>KV002325.1:208187-224059 GCA_001598015.1 Dorcoceras hygrometricum | reverse complement strand
GGGTGAGCAGCTGTCCAGATGTCAGTTGCCCCTTCACCACGAGCTAAATGCTAAGGCTGATATCAGTAGTCACTTGATCAGGTGCACCACGGACCTAAGGAGAGCTTCTAAGCCATAAATCACAAGAAAAATAAGAATGGGATCTGGGTCATCTTCCCATTTCCAAGCTTAACGAAAGAAAGTTTATGAAAAACTGATGAATGACTTCCTTTAAACTGTTTTGTTAAGTTACGATATGTTTAGATGTCTGCCTGCATTATGTGAAATTGTCTTCAGATTTTACTTGTTGAGCCCCTAGGCTCATTAGTTTTAAAATGGTGCTGGTGGGACAGATCTGGGGCAGGCGGGAGGCAGCGACTGAACCAGCTGTGGTGATTGTGTTTATCTACGGCTGATGTTTTTCCGCAGCAGCTGTTGTTGTTTTTGATCTTTTTTTAAGTATGTATTAGATCCATTACAACAATAGTGAATTCATATAGAATTGCAAAGTTGTAATATCGCATTTTGCACTTTTGTAACATCTGTTATTAAAGAATTCGTTTCAGCTGTTCCAGTGCGTGGCGCCGTGTTTGGTTTGTATTTGAATTTTTATTTAGTTATAAGAAATACAGCTTATAACAATTCCCATTCAGCCCTTCTTTTTATTATTCTTGACATAAGTTGATCAGCTGATGATGAAATCGAAGAAGACAACAGCTGAACAAACAGTAGATGAATCAGCTGATGAAGAAGAAACAAGGGTTGAAGCAGAGATGTTGATTAGTTGAGGCAATCAGCAGTAAACAGAAGAACGATTCAGCAGAAGAGTGATTCAGCAGTAGGATGCTTCAGATGTTGAAGAAATAAGCCGTTGCAAGCTTTCAGTTGTTGTTCAGCAGTTGAACTCATAGAAGCGAAGCAGTTGACTAATCATAGTCAACTGCTGAGCTTAATCAGCTGATGGAATAATCAGCTGTTGGTATAGATCAGCTGCTGGAACATATAAGCCAAATCAAAAGACGATAAAAGCCTGCAAAAGAAAGGACACAAGGACAACTCCCTGTCTGTAATGTTGAAGAAATAAGCCGTTGCAAGCTTTCAGTTGTTGTTCAGCAGTTGAACTCATAGAAGCGAAGCAGTTGACTAATCATAGTCAACTGCTGAGCTTAATCAGCTGATGGAATAATCAGCTGTTGGTATAGATCAGCTGCTGGAACATATAAGCCAAATCAAAAGACGATAAAAGCCTGCAAAAGAAAGGACACAAGGACAACTCCCTGTCTGTACTTTACAGAACATCTTTCAACGGGAAGAACCTGTTCCAACGGATTGAATCTGAACAGAGGCTATTTAAGGGAGAAGATTTGAAGGAAGAAGATGATGATTTCGTGAGGATTCAAAAGAACAAAAAGGGAAGAAAAACAGAGACGAAGCAGTAGACCGCCATTAGAGAGGAGCGCATAACGAGTGTCTACTGCTGAGTCTCAATCAGCTATTAAAGAGAATTTTCCCAGTGTGTGAGATTTATTCATTTGAGAGTTGAGCGATACACTGTAAAATCTCACACACACAGATTCACTCGCATATTTTGAGAGTTGTGCGAAATTGTTTAGCGAGTGAATCACCCAAACTAAAATTAGATCCCGTCCAAGCACGAAGACGTTAAACTCTATGTTTGTAGCCTTTCTCACATAGGCGTAAAACAAGTGAGTGACAACCGAGGGCTGGTGGAGTCTAGGAGTTCTCGCAGCTGCTGGTTGCGGGATCGGGTCTGTACACGACGTGTAGATCAAATCTTCTAGTGGAACCTTCCGAGGAGGAAGAAAGGGAGACGTAGGACATTGATGTCCGAACTTCCTTAAACAAATAAGCTATGTATTGTATTCTGTTATTTACTTCCGCATATGCATTTATTTAGCACGCACGCATACATTATTGCACACACAGTAAGTCGAACAGATTTCTGTTTACAGAAATCTGTTTTGCGCTGAGTTGTTTTAAAATTTAGGATTCAGTTCTGGTGTTTTTCGCATGATTTTATTTCATACCAGATCTGTCTCCGGTGCTCTGTTTTTATGTTCAAGAACCAGAGGTATTGCACCTCCTAATAGCAGCGCAAAATTTTTAATGAACAATAGCAGCGCTATTAAGTTGTTTTCGGTCCTAACAAGTGGTATCAGAGCAGGTTGTTCTTGAACGAGCACTTATTTTAAAATGCATGTGCTATGTTTTTAAATGTTTTAAATGTTTTTGAGAAGCTTACATTATAAAGGCCAGATGAAAATTATTTATTTTATATATAGAACTGTTTTCTTCTATCGAGCTGACACGGAATGCACGAGTTCCGTGTGGATGCCAAGATCCTATTTCGGTTGGGCTATAAGTTCACCTGGAGTGAGGCTCGGTGACAGCACATGGGACGAAATAGGAGAAATGAAAGAAAATCTGAGCTTTAGCTGGCACATTTTCTTTCTGGTTCTTCATATGTGAGTGACTCAGTAGCACATGTTCTTATTTAAAACAATATTTTAAGTGCTCTGAAAATTTTTCAAACTTTCTGTTATGCGGAATTTCAGCTGGTGCTTCATTTTTTTTTAAAATGATTTGAGCTTATATTATAAAAGATAGGGAGAGTTTTTATTAATCTTTTTCTGCATATATAAGCTAAAGCAGAAGCACACTCAGCTCTTTCAAAATCATAGCATATTGTTGCATTTGGTTCTTCCCACAAATCTGCTTTTGTTTTTCAAATCTAAAAATTCCTGCTGTCACGTTGTTTTTGTTGTGACATATTGGGAGAGTTTTATTTAAAATATACTGGGAAGACCATATTTCTACCCTTTTTGATTCCCACAAAAAGGGAGAGAATTGTTAGATCATGCGTTTATTATTTAAGGTTTTGTGTAAATCAAAAAGGGAGAGATTGATGGATCTGTGTAAACAGATCCAGATTAAGTTTTGAATTACACAAAACCTATTATTGTGTTGCTAACATCTTTACGTAGTGCGCAGAAGTTATATTAGGAATCTGGATGAATGTGTCGAGAGAAAAGTAGTAATGTTGTTTAATGAAAAGGGAAAACTGGAACGCTAAAAAAGCTGGAGAAGTCTGAATATAAAGTTAGGTGAAATCTGGAAGATTGAACGAAGATGAAATCTGGTCAGAAGCAAAATAAAGATAATGAACAGAAGAAGTCTGAAGTGTACAATGAACAAGAGAAAGCTGATGAACAGAAGATGGTTAGAAATCAGCAAGTGAATTCTTCCAGGGTAATCTGCAGGCACAAGAATTTGGAAGATAGCGTGTTTCATTAAGGATTGTAAAACGACAGCGTTTGTTTAAGATGAAACGACGGCGTCTTGGACTAACGGTAAAATTCAGCTGTTGGTGTTTGCGTATATTCACCCGCTGGTATTTCAGCAGATACACATTTCCAGAAGAACCAGCAGATAGATACAGTTGTTCAATTAACCAGTCGATGGAACTTAATGTTAGCGGTAGTTAAATGATGTCATTTGGATAAATGGATACGACAGCGTTTTTCCTTCGCGCTAAGATTCAGTCGATGGTTTTTGCGATGGTGATAACCAGCAGGTACATCTCCTAAGGGAAACCAGCAGATAGCTACAGTGAAATTAAAAGAGGAATCTGGATGCATCAAGGAGAAGATGAACCAGCTGGAGAGACAAGTTGGACCAACTGGAACGATAAGAACCAACTGGAGCGCTAAGGGTATGATGACGTCAGCAGTGATGTCATCACAATCAGCAGCTGATAATAGAAGCACAAGAGATGGAGCGACGTCGTTTAAACAGGCAATTCAGTCGCAAGCTACAGTATGTTCAGTAGTGAGCTACAGTCATCAGTAGTTGAAGCAAACAGCTGTTGAAATAGTAGAGATCTGATGAACAGTACAAGTCTGAAGAGAAGAGAAGCTGTTGGACATAAGTTGATCAGCTGATGATGAAATCGAAGAAGACAACAGCTGAACAAACAGTAGATGAATCAGCTGATGAAGAAGAAACAAAGGTTGAAGCAGAGATGTTGATTAGTTGAGGCAATCAGCAGTAAACAGAAGAACGATTCAGCAGAAGAGTGATTCAGTAGTAAGATGCTTCAGATGTTGAAGAAATCAGCCGTTGCAAGCTTTCAGTTGTTGTTCAGCAGTTGAACTCATAGAAGCGAAGCAGTTGACTAATCATTAGTCAACTGCTGAGCTTAATTAGCTGATGGAATAATCAGCTGTTGGTATAGATCAGCTGCTGGAACATATAAGCCAAATCAAAAGACGATAAAAGCCTGCAAAAGAAAGGACACAAGGACAACTCCCTGTCGGTACTTTACAGAACATCTTTCAACGGGAAGAACCTGTGTCCAATGGATTGAATCTGAACAGAGGCTATTTAAGGGAGAAGATTTGAAGGAAGAAGATGATGATTTCATGAGGATTCAAAAGAACAAAAAGGGAAGAAAAACAGAGACGAAGCAGTAGACCGCCATTAGAGAGGAGCGCATAACGAGTGTCTACTGCTGAGTCTCAATCAGCTATTGAAGAGCATTTTCCCAGTGTGTGAGATTTATTCATTTGAGAGTTGAGCGATACACTGTAAAATCTCACACACACAGATTCACTCGCATATTTTGAGAGTTGTGCGAAATTGTTTAGCGAGTGAATCACGGAAACTAAAATCAGATCCCGTCCAAGCACGAAGACGTTAAACTCTGTGTTTGTAGCCTTTCTCACATAGGCGTAAAACAAGTGAGTGACAGCCGAGGGCTGGTGGAGTCTAGGAGTTCTCGTAGCTGCTGGTTGCGGGATCGGGTCTGTACACGATGTGTAGATCAAATCTTCTAGTGGAACCTTCCGAGAAGGAAGAAGGGCAGACGTAGGACATTGATGTCCGAACTTCCATAAACAAATAAGCTGTGTATTGTTTTCTGTTATTTACTTCCGCATATGCACTTATTTAGCATGCACGCATACATTATTGCACACACAGTAAGTCGAACAGATTTCTGTTTACAGAAATCTGTTTTGCGCCGAGTTGTTTTAAAATTTAGGATTCAGTTCTGGTGTTTTCCGCATGATTTTATTTCATACCAGAACTGTCTCCCGTGATCTGTTTTTATGTTCAAGAACCCGAGGTATTGCACCTCCTAATAGCAGCGCAAAATTTTTAATGAACAATAGCAGCGCTGTTAAGTTGTTTTTTGGTCCTAACATGATTTCACAATAGGCCTCGTCGATAAGACACTTTTTAAATTTTTCAAATCTGATCATGTCCTGTTGGTACAAATTTATGTAGATGATATTATATTTGGGTCAACTAACCCCAAACTCTGCCAAAAGTTTTCTAACTTGATGCAGGACAAGTTCGAGATGAGCATGATGGGTAAGCTGACGTTCTTTCTGGGATTACAAGTAGACAGCTTGACAATGGGATTTTAATTAATCAAGCAAAGTACACAAAAGAACTGCTGAAGAAATTTGGCATGGAAAATTGTTCAGCAGCAGCAACCCCAATGAGTGCCTCAATCAAGTTAGATAAAGACGAAGCTGGAACTGCCATAGAGGTATCTTTGTATCGCGGTATAATTGGCTCTTTGCTATACTTAACAGCTAGCAGACCATACATCATGTTTGCTGTCTGTATATGTGCTAGATTTCAAGCAGAGCCTAAACAATCGCATTATATTGCAGTGAAGAGAATTTTAAAATATTTGAAAGGAACTTCCAATGTGGGTCTTTGGTATCCCAAAGACTCCAGCTTTCAACTAATTTGTTACAGTGATGCAGACTACGCAGGTTGTAGAGTTGATCGGCGAAGCACAAGCGGGACTTGTCAATTATTAGGAGATCGATTGATTTTATGGTTCAGTAAGAAGCAGACTTCAATTGCAACGTAAACAGCTGAAGCGGAGTATCTAGTGGTTGGAAGCTGCTGTGCTCAGATTCTATTGACTCAACACCAGCTGAAGGACTACGGCATTGATGCTTCTGAAGCGCCTATTCTCTGTGACAATACCAGTGCCATCGCGATCACCCAGAATCCTGTGCTGCACTCAAGAACCAAGCATATAGACATCAGGCATCATTTTATAAGAGATCACGTGCTCAAGAAGGACGTCCGGCTGGAATATATGCCAACAGATCAGCAAGTTACTGATATCTTCACAAAACCCCTACCGGACGCTAAGTTTTCGTATTTTCGAAATATTCTTGGTCTCTTAGAATTGCCTTGATATGTTTTTGCGCTAACAATTGTAGGTTGAACGGCGTTGGTTTACTTCAGATATGAGTCTACTGTTCAGGGCGGACAATGTGGATTTTCAGATTTGGTAAACTTTCAGACTTGGGAGAATCTCAGCTTTAGGGGGAACAACAGATCTGAATTAATAAGTGCTGAGTCAGCTGAATGCGTGAGATCTGAATGTTCAGCTGGTAATATCTATTGGTTTCAGTATTTAAGGTTGTGACGTAATGATAAAATGGCGCTTGTTTTCACTTTTTATCCTTTGTGGTTAAAATTCAAAACGATTTCGAAATATTTTCAAAATCTGATCGCGTCGTCGGATGATTGACATGTGTGTTGTCATCATTACGTCACATCAACACAGTAAACGCGTACCATTTCATATTCGCTCTCTTTCACCGTTTCGAATTCACTTACCTTTTATACATCTGTTTATCTTCATTTACAATTTACCTTGTGAAATATTGCTTTCGAACTCTCTTGATTTCAGTGCTTTTTGTTTGCAGATTATCTTTGCTTTTAGTGTTTCCGTTCAATCAACTATAATAAATGGCCTCTGCTTTGATCAACAACGCCAGTCAAATCTACTTCGACTAGTTTTCGGGATGGAAGATGAAGGCATGGTTAAGATGTTTAAAGCCCTTGATGTTAGAGTAGATTCCCAACAATCCAACTTGTGGCGTGTGGGTTTTATAGACTCTTGTATGAAACGATCTTTATATATGATATTCGCATTTGTTTATGGCGTTCTTTATTTTCATTATGATTATAATGTTAACAATTGTGTTGGATAAAGACCTAGAATGCACCATAGTGTATGTTAGATGTGATAGTGGGTATGACGGCTATCATGAAACACATCTAATAGTCACTGTGTATTCTGAACTCGTTCCTAGTCGATTGGGCCGTCAAAATGAGGATAAGGCCGCCCGAGATAGAGACTAGTATCTGCGATGCGAAGTACCATGTTTCATTGGTAGGGAACATTGTGATGTTCTGAGCATGCAGATGGATAGTGACTTGGTGATCTATCGAACTACCCTCGTTCGGACTTTCCAAGTGGTTACCATTTGTCGAGTGGATAAGTCCGAGGTCTTGGTTGTACTGATTAGTCCTCATGACTCGAAACGTCATTGAGACTCTACATGATAGGCGTCTCACTTTGACCCGTTTGCCGACTCACTTGGGGTCATAGGCGACGGGATTGGGTGAGATCCCGATGCATGTAGGAGTCGATGCTTCGTTGTCGAGGATTCACCGCTCGCTCTCATGCGTGGATATCCTATGCTATCTGAGGGGATAATAGTGTATAAATCTCTGGATAGAGTACTAGAAGTGTTTTAGGTAAATGGGTTTACCTAGTTACACTCGCGATGTCACTATTCGATCTCCAAGATGTATGCATAGCTATCGGATCTCTAGCGACTCTCGATTTACCAATGGTCGTTGATCTGATCGGGATATATATGTTGAAAGGACCGTACTGTACGCTAACCATGACCAACTGGTTCTCGCAGGTACTATCAGTGATACCTAGGGGATCATGGGGCGATGTTGCTAGGCGCTTTACCATGATCCGTTGGGCAAGTCCGAAATTGTGATTTCGGAGCCACAATGGTTGTGGGCCCACGGCTAGCTGTATCCCTGAACCATTGAGGGTCACACAAGTACTGGACTCTTGATTCCCGCACGGAAACTGAGCTCAATGTGTTGAGCATAGGAAGAGGATTTTAGGGAGTGCGACTTCCTAAAACTCGACAGGGGTGAAATTGCGATTTTCCACTGTTGAGGGGCAAAACCATCATTTGGACTAGGTAATCTGAAAAATTGTTTTTCACATCATAATATTCAGTTTTGGAAACTGAGTCGATCGGTCCGATCTGATCGTCGATCGGAGTTATGATGAAACCGCAGTAAATTAAACGAACCGAATGTTCATATATGGACTTGGGCCTGACCCAAGTCCAATGGGCCGGTTCAAGCCCATGTGTACTAATTATATGTTAGTACTCTACTAGGGCTTTAATCACTTGCATCATTATTCATAACCCTAGCCTCCACACTAGACAAATCGGCCGCCCACCTCTCTTCTCCTCTCGGCCACCACGCGCCGCCCGTCGGCCACCACGCGCCGCCTCTTGCCGGACTTGCTCCGGCCACCGCCACAAGGAGTTTCCGTCCGTGCTAAATCCATCAGCTTTCTAGTGCAGGCTGATTGGAGGAAGATTGAATCCGGTCGTGGACCTGATTGGAGAATCTACTGCCGCCTACAGTTTGAAGTGCCCGTTTCCTCGTGAAACTGGTCGGAGCCAGGCGCCTAGACGCCAGCAAGGTAACTATCTATGAACACCCTATGAATGTTTGTAGATTTGATTGAATGTATTGAACACTTTTCGGGAAATTTTTGTTTTTCCGCTGCGCCCCGGGAAGTGGGATCCGGATCCGCCACCGCTATTCCAACACTTGAGTCATCTGGACTCCGTGGGTTCCTAGGATGTTCCTCAGCCATTTATGAGACTACGTTGGTGGAGTTCTTTCAGAATGCCTCAGTGAGAGATGACAAGGTGGTCAGTACCGTTCAGGGTAAGGCCGTTGAGATTTCTAAGGAATTGTTTGCTGGTACTTTTGAGTTGCCGATGGAGGGATTGACTGATATGAGCGATGTGCCGAATGATCTAGTATTTGATGCAAGGACTGCATTTTCTTTTGATGTCCAACAGCTGAAAACCTCTTGCGAAAAGAGGGAGATGAAGTTTGATTTTAGGTTGTTGAACGACATATTGGCGAAAACAGTGACTGTGAAAGCCGGTTCCTTTGATGCAGTCACCCATGAACATTTTCTGATGATGTCTGCCATCCATGGTGGCGTCAAAATCAGTTGGGGCAGACTGCTGTTTAATATATTTAAGGATATGGTGACTCCCGCGTCGAAGAAAGCCAGAGGATATGCTGTGCATATTTGCATTTTGTTGAAGGATGCACCAGATCTGAAGTTGGGGGAATCAAAGGAGTTCCCGCCTCTCAAAATTCTCACTGCTAAGACTGTTGGCACATATGTTGCCAAGAACAAAAATATCACTGTTGATGTGGATGAGCCAGCAGAAGATGAGTCATTTGTGAAGAAGAAGGCTGCATCAAAGAGGATACCAGCTATTACTGTTGGTGAGCCTGTCGTTAAGAAGAAGAGGACAACTGTGGGGAGAGCCGCTCCTTCAGAAGAACTTGGCCCTTGTTACTGTGGCTCAAGATGTTGAACCTCTCTCTGTGATTCCTGCTGTTACTCCTAAAGCACAACGACGCCGTGCACCAAAGAGGAAATTGGCGTTTCCAGAAGGTTCTGATGATGAAATTTTTGATGGTATTATTCATCAGGTTATTGCGGATACAGCTGCGATTGAGACAGGGGAACCAGATTTGGAGGAACCAGTGGTGACTGAGGTTGCTGGAACTAAACCTGTGGATACAGAGAGCAGGATAGATGTTTCTGCTATAACTACTGGTGATCCTACTCTCAGTTCCAAGGTTTTATCCAATGAGTAAGGACATCTGGTTGAGACATAGATGGAGATGGAGAAAGAGGCTGAGAAGTACAAGGAGATTGAGCCAGTGGCTACTGAGGATTTGAGCCTGGAGAAGAGTGTTGCGATGATGACTAACTCTGAGGACACAGAGCCTTTGAGCAAGGTTCTGAAGCTTACAGACAAATCCACGTCTGATGAAGAGTCAATGTCCATTGAAGATATTCTCACACAGATCCCTAAGGATATGATGCTTCCTTCGACCATGGGTGCCTAGCTTACCAAGATCAAGTTTGGTCTTGGTATTGAGATTAAAGTAGTTACGGAAAGAGATTGGTACAAGGCAAATCTTCCCCAGATTGATGTTGCCGATAACGAGAAGGCGCCCCTTGTCGAGCCAGATACGGTTAAAGTGCATCCGGCCTGGGAAATATTTTCTTTGATTTGTGCAGATATCGATTTTCTTGTACAGTTGCGGGAAAGGGTCATAGAGGATGTTACCTCATTCTTTCAATTTACGCAGATTAACAGTTTTAGATTCATTCAAAGAGATAGTCGCCAAATAAGAATAGATGTTAGAGTGGGCTGAGACAGTGAAACAGCTGTTAAGAGGCGGATGTATATAATTTCCAAATACAGAGAAATGCTGTTGAGGAAATTTTTGGAGGCAAGGCGTAACAATTTTGAATCCGGCACGCCCACTACAGCTATCGATCTTAAAATTTTGGATATGCTATCTAACGCTCATTGCTCTTCTATGGAGGAAATGCCGAAGCAGATGAGTGTGCACAAGATGGCGTGGACACGGCCTTACAGCGCCCAATTTTTTGAAGGATAAAATAGAGATCGTGGTGCAATTATCGCCAGATCTAACACCAACACCAGATCCACTTGTTGGATCAGGAGATTGCTGAAAACTGATGGAGTTTGGAAGGTTGTTGAGGACGTATACAGGTGGATACGCATGTACAGAAAACCCATCGAGAAACAGCAGCCATCTGTGGCTAATTTTGCCCCGATCTATTTATTATTGAGCCATTCCAAGTTTCACGTTCTCTGCCTATGGTTAAGACTTGGGGCTGGGCATGTGTGTGTACAGATATCTTAGCGTTCACTCTTTTTGGTCATCTGGACCCCGTTGGGACAAATAAATTGTGTACAGATTTAGTAGCCGTAGGACCAATTGTGATCGCAGTGGTATTCCGCACAGGACTATGAATTATGTTCAGTACAGTATACAGATTGTAGATTCTATTAGCATACCTTTTTTAGATACTGTTGCAGAGCCAGATGTACAGATAGAGAAAGATCTTACAGATTCAGATTCTCCGATGCATTTCACTACATCTGACATTCCTCTAGGTGATGAACCAACTGCTGTCCTTCCTTCAGATCTTACAGCCGAGTTTGCACAGCTTCGCGCTATAGTGGATCAGATTTCCCTTGAGCATGTGCAAACCAGAGTTCACATTGAGAAGCTCAAGGCTGAATTCTTTGCGAAGATCTCAATCCTTGAGACCTCACTTCTTACCAGAGCTGATAATCAGGACAGAGCTGCTCGTGTTCAAACCAAGATCTTTCGTAAGGAGATGAAAGCTCATAAAGCAGCACTGTCTGAAGAATTAGATGCTTTTCGTAAGGAGGTCCAAGACCAAAAGGCTGCTCTTTCCAATGATCTTTCGTAAGGAGATGAAAGCTCATAAAGCAGCACTGTCTGAAGAATTAGATGCTTTTCGTAAGGAGGTCCAAGACCAAAAGGCTGCTCTTTCCAATGATTTGATGGAATTCCGTGTGCAAGCACCGGAAAATTACAATACCCTTACCACTCAGCTATCCGAACTTGTTGATTACATTAATAGGGGTGGTGATGCCAAAAAGGGTGAAATAAAGAGTAGCATCTGAGGTCCACCGCCTCCTGACGATCAAACCAGACCTGGTGGTGGAGGAGGCAGTAGAAGTGAGCCTGCGAAGAAGAGAGGAAGTGGGTCTCAAAGTGGTTCTAGACAGAGGGGATTCAGATACTGGCTTACAGGAGAATGAAGCTGAACAGATTTTATTTTTCAGTTCTTTGTACAAATATTTTTTACTATTTTTTTTTTTCAGTTCTTTGTACAAATATTTTGTACTTTGATTCGTATTGAATATATAGCAGACTTGGAGCAATTTATTTTTGTCTCTTTTAAGTCAAAGGTGCTAAGTTTTGTCATCACCAAAAAGGGGGAAATTGTTAAGATAAAATTTATAAGTTTTGGTGATAACGAAAACAAGACTAGAACTGAAAATAAGACTAAGATCTGGATGTAAGTATTCACAGAAGAAAAGGAAGTTTTTTAGATCTGGACGTTATCGGGATAAGTATTCAGATCCGACAGATTTGGGAACAGCTTATTCAGATTCAGATCAGAGTACTTCAGTTTTGGGTATTCGAGTTATTTGAGTTATCGAGTCAAGGATTTCAGTTATCGGGTATCAGATTTGATTCAGAGGCTTGGTAACAGATCCTGTTCAGAAGTATATTTCAGATCCGAGCTTATCAGATGAGAGCGGACTCAGATTTGAGCAGAATCCATCCAGAGCATCTCAGATGTTATATTTCAGATCTCAGGAATAGAAATTCAGATCAGAATAGTTATTTCCAAGGATTCAGATCTGGCAGATTTACGACTCAACAAAAAGGGGGAATATTTGTAAAGGTTACAGGATTTCAGATCTCACAGAATTAATGTTTGAAGAAATCATAAGGGAGAAAGTTCAGATCTCAGTATGACAGTTATGAGATGACTTCAGATCTGACAGAGAGTATCGTTTGTGTAAAGTACGAAAAGAGAAATAGAGCAGATTTCAGATTTCAGAGATTATAAGTTATCTATTTGAGAGAAATCAACGGTCACGATTTTATTGCATAAAGCCTGTTAGACAATTTGAATTTAAGAGACAAGATTAGAGCTACTTTGAGTATAGTTGCACAGTACGCAGAGTTGGTACAATCGATGTTTACCTACTTTGGTATATGTTAGGACAAAATTTATTAGTTTTGGTAATAACAAAATAAGACAAGAATTTAACAGGAGATCATTTTTCAGTCGACGTGGTGTATTTCAGCAGTTGGACTATTCGTTGGAATTCAGGAGATGGTTTGCAATCAGTCGATGGTTTGATTTCAGCAGGTGTATTAGGTTCCAACGCAAGCATTTGAGAATTAGCGTGTTTTGCTAAGGATTGCAAAACGACAGCGTTCAAAGTAATCAAAACGACACCGTCCGAGTAAGTTGGAACGATGTCGTTGGAGTGCACATTTATATATCAGAAGTTGAACCAGTCAGGGTAATCAGCAGAAAGAGTTCTTGAAGTGAATCAGCAGTTGAATTAGAATATTCCATTGGAAAATGCAAAACGACAGCGTTTAGATAAGTTGAAACGACGGCGTTTTGAAGTACCGTTAGGATTCAGCCGATGGAGTTTGCGCATAGTCAATCGCTGGTATTTTAGCAGATGTATTCTTTAAAGTAAATCAGCAGACAGTTGGTCACTTCAACAGTTAATGTATTTCAGCAGATGGCTACAGTGAATATTAACCAGCAGGTGCATTCATTCAAATGTGTTCAAGTCGCAGTATCATTAACAATGATGATGGAGTTAGAGCTGGTTATCAAAGTAATTTCAGGCGCAAGTTTAAATTGATTCAAATACGATCGTTTACTCAAAATAAGAAAAGATCATCATGATCGTACTATTGCCTGGAATTAAGGAAACAAGGTAGGTACTATTTTGGATAAATAGTACGATGTACAGAGGCCGTTTTTCATTGTTTGCACAGAAATGGAAATACGACAAATTGGCTCTGTCAATGGGAATTTTACCTTGTAGTGGAGCAGTAATTACGGCGTACTATTTGACAGTGATTCAAATGGGATTTATTTTCCTTTGAAGCATTTATGACCGTTGCAATCGAAGCCTATAAATACCAGGAGCTGGATTGAAGAAACCATCCTTCGCTATTATTTTATTGCGGTCACGCTGTCAAAATAGTATCACGAGCTTTCCTTGCATTCATCTTTACGAAGCTCAAAGACTTGTAGAATACAACCTTTGTTATTCACTGAAATATCTTCAAGTCATCCTCTGGTTCAGTCTTTGAATCGAGTTTCTTTGTTTAAGAAACCAGAGGATTTTACAGTACTCATATCGTGTATTCATTGTCATATTTTACTGAGTCTGTAACGAACTGGCTGTGTGAAGCAGTTCGAAAAATATACAAGTGTTGTAAACAATCAGCAGCTGCGTCTGCGTGTTAGATTGTGAAGTGTTTAGGAGTTCATACAAGTGCTGCTTGTGTGATCGGTTGATTGCAGAAGGCCTGTAATCAGCAAATATTCTAGTGATACCTTCCGAGGAGGAAGAAGGGAAGACGTAGGATATTTATATCTGAACTTCCAGAAACAAATCCTGAACCCTTATCTTTTACATACTGCACTTATATATTGTGTTTATCTACTGTTCACAAGTCAATCGGTTTTATTCCACACTTTTCAAGTTAACCGAGAAACTTGCATAAAACTGAGATACCTTAAGTCTGGTAACTCGGACTTAAGTTAAGCCGTGCTGCAAAACATTTTAAAAGATTTCAAAAATCGAAGGAGTTCATTCAACCCCCCCCCTTCTGAACTCCTATTTACTTATTGATCCTATTTCTGGGACCATCAAGTGGTATCAGAGCAGGCACATCTCAGTTATTGAACAGCTATCTTTCTGTGCGTTATATTATCTAAATATGTCGATCTCTCACAACAAGATTCCTTTGTTTTCGAGGGAAGATTATGATGACTGGAAGATTAGGATGCAAGCACATCTAGCGGCTATGGATGATGACATGTGGTATGTCATCACAGAAGGTCCACTGAAAATAATGAAGCCCAATCTGGCATTTGCTGTATCAAATGGTGAACCTCAGTTTCTTGAGAAAGCTAGACACGAATATACCCATGAGGACAAGAAAAAGGCGAACCTAGACAACGTGGCAAAGGACATACTATTCAAGACGCTGGACAAAGACAAGAACATGTTCAGCAAGATCAAGAACTGTCCTACTGCTAAGATATATGAGAGAAGTTGATCCAGATATGTGAGGGAAGCGATGAAACGAAGGAGAACAAACTAACAGTCGCTCAACAGAAGTATGAGTCCATAAATATGAAGGATGGAGAGACCATGACTGAGTTCGACGAAAGATTAAGTGCAATTGTCATTGAGTTGAACAGCCTTGGGAAAGAACATAGCAACAGAAAGTTGGCACTGAAAGTGATGAGAGCATTGCCCAAGGAGTGGGATGTGAAGACAATGGCCATGAGGTAATCGAAAGACTTGAACAAGCTGGAGTTGCACGATCTGTTTGTCAACTTGAAAGCCTATGAGTTTGAGTTGGAGACAAGAACAGAAGCTGGTCCCTCTACATCCCAACCAACGAAAGATTTGGCAGCAAATACAACTACTGAACAGTGCTCTCCTAGCACCAGCAAGTCTGCCGACCAGCTCAGTGACGACGTCATGTCCCTCTTCGTTAAGAAGTTTGGGAAATACTTGAGAAGATCTTTCAACCCTTCTACTTCTTTCAATAATGTTTATAAATCTGAAAAAGTCAGTACTGATTTGAAATGTTATAACTGTGATCGTCCAGGTCATTTTGCAGCTGATTGCAACAGACCCATGAAGGATGACAAATACAGACGAGATGACAAGAGAGAAGAGCGATACAAGAGAGATGAGGAAGATGATGAAAGAGCTGTTGAAAGATCTAAGGACAAATCCAAAGACAAATTCAAAGTAAGGTCGAGAGACAAAAGGATGAACTCAAGAGGAGACAAAAGATCCAGTCGCAAGTATGACAGAAAAGTACTGGTAGCTGAGGAAAGAACCAAGAACTGGGCAGATAGTGATTAAGAATCTTCATCCAGCAGTTCATCTTCAAGTGACAGTGAACAGGAGGAAGTTCATTGTCTCATGGCTAACCAAACAGATGACGATGAGGTATACGATTTTTTCAACATTGAATTTACACGAGAAGACCTTGTCACTTCACTAAATGACATGGTCAAAGAGTACAGGAAGCTTACTCAGTCATTC
>KV002325.1:182250-195102 GCA_001598015.1 Dorcoceras hygrometricum | reverse complement strand
CCCATCCATATCTCATATGGGGTCTTATTCACTGCTTGGTTTGGACATTGTTCAACAACATTACCGCCGTTTCGAGCGCATAGCCCCAAAACGAGGTAGGAAGTTCAGTGAAGCTCATCATAGATCGAACCATGTCCAGCAAGGTCCGATTACGATGCTCCGCTACACCATTAAGCTGTGGTGTGGCCGGAGGGGTCCACTGTGAGAGAATCCCATTATCTTTCAGATAGTCTTGAAATTCAGCACTTAAGTATTCACCACCTCGATCAGATCGAAGTGCTTTAATACTTTTGCCTAATTGATTTTCTACTTCAGCCTTGAATTCTTTGAACCTTTCAAAGGATTCAGACTTGTACTTCATCAAGTACAAGTACCCATACCTAGAGTAATCATCGGTAAAGGTGATGAAGTATGTGTGACCATATTTAGTACCAATACTAAATGGGCCGCACACATCAGTATGTATCAAATCCAATAGGCCTTGAGCACGCTCACCCTTGCCCTTGAAGGGTTGCTTAGTCATCTTTCCCTTAAGACAAGACGCACAAGTCGGTAGGGAGTTAATGTCTGACAGATCAAACATGTTAATCATAGCTAACTTGTTCATCCTACTTAGAGAAATATGACCTAGCCTAGCGTGCCAAAGTTGTGCTGGGTTCAAGTTATCATGTTTCCGTTTAATCGTTGTTGTATGTGCTTCGACATCGTGAGTTGGAACGTCTTTTAATTTTAAGGTGTATAAATCGTTTTCGCGTTCCCCAATTCCAATTAAACATTCATTCTTGTAAATATTACAAATCGAATTAGCAAACATACAAGAATATCCATCACTATCAAGCATAGAAACAGAAATAATGTTCTTTATTAATTCGGGAACAAATAAAACGTTTCTCAATAACAACTTAAAATCAGAAGACAGAAATAAATAAACATCTCCTATAGTTACTGCAGCAACTCTTGCTCCATTGCCAAGCCTCAAGTGGGTCTCACCCTCTCTAAGACGTCGGCTTCTTGTCATCACCTGCAAATCATTGCAGATATGAGATCCACATCCGGTATCAAGTACCCAAGATGTCGAATTAAGAGACATATTTATTTCAATATAGAACATACCTTTCGTAGTTCGCAACTGCTCGAGGTACTCCTTGCAGTTCCTCCTCCAATGCCCAGCCTTGTGGCAGTGGTGGCAAATATCCTCAGACTTGTTTGGTTTGGAAGCCTTTGCATTTGGCTACTTGGCGGACTTTTCCTCCTTCGCGGGAGCAGAACGCTTCTTGCCCTTGCGTCTGGGTCCCTTCTTCGCAGAGGAAGAAGAACCCAGAAGGAGGACGGGTTTGTCCTTCTTTATGTCCCTTCAAACACTACAAGCATGTTAACCACCTCTTCAAGGGTGGCTGCCAGCTTGTTCATGTTGAAGTTGACCACAAAGGGGTCAAATGCAGTAGGCAGTGAGAGGAGAAGTACGTCCACCGACAGCTCGTGTGGAAGTGCGATATCAAGGCCCGACAGCTTTTCAACGAGCCCAATCATACGAACCCCATGCTCGCGGACCGAAGTCCCATCGCGCATGCGGCTTGTCATAAGCTCCTTGACAGTCGTGAACCTCTCATGTCGAGAGTTCTCCCCATACAGTTCTTTGAGATGAAAAAGTATGTCAGCAGCATACTTCGTCTTCTCAAAACGCCGTTGCATTTCATTGGACATCGATGCCATCACATAGCACCGAGCTTTAACCTCGTCATCCCACCATTGTTTAAGCGTTACCAGCTCCTCAGGGCTGATATCGGCATGGGCTTCCTTCGGAGGACTCTTCTCTATCGCATAAAGAAGTTTCTCCGAAGCCAATACAAGATTGAGGTTGCGGAGCCAGTCTTGGTAGTTCAGACCGGTGAACCTGTTGCTATCCAGTATAGCAGCAAGCAGGTTTTTCATCGAAACCATTTTATAATGCAGTAATACTGAAAAGGAAAGCAGACATACATCACTAACTATATATAATAATCGCTAAGACATAAAACAAGGTCGTTAAGTTTATGAATTCCCCTCCCACTATTTTAACGATTTCACCACCCTCTAATGAAATCGAGAAAACAGGTTTCTTTAGTGGGTACACAGAGCCCAATCAAGCGATCATGGACCCGAATAATATCAGCCATCCATGACCCCCAAAAGGTAGTTTCCGATTGCAACCGGTGCAACCCCCATGTATTCACCTCACGTCCAGTAAGGGCCCAATAATATGACGCCGTTTACTATCACGTGTCAAGATGACCCATCAATGTTGAGTCGTGAAGGACGGTCCCCTTAACGTCCCCAATAATATGAGCCAACGTTAAAGGGAGTTCCAACCAAACTCACAACAATTGTCAATGGCGTGGACAGCTTTCCGGCATACATGACACCCTCAATAATATGAGCCGGGCCATGTATACGGGTAACATAGACGTACACCCATTGTTGATGGAAGGTAGGGTTAATTTAAACAATTTTAAATACCCTTTAGTTTATCGAATAAACTTTTATCTTGATATAAGTTTTAAATCATATTTAAAACAAGGGATTTTAATTTTGAAAAACTTGGTCTCATGCATATATTGTTATCTATTTTTCGTATTGATCGTCTCCTGGCTGTTTATTCTTTGTTCTTCCGCTGCCTCGTCGGGGGGCGGATCCGGATCCACAACAAACGGGCCACAAACAGGCCCACTTTAAATGATAATCAAAATATTTACAAACTGAATCACAAAAACCTATCGCATACACCTAACAAATTGGGCACGGCTCTCGATCATCCCAATCATGCAGATAATCTAATTAACATGCATAAATTAAATAATCCTATTATTTATCGCAAAATCATATTTTAATCATAAAATCGCATTTTATAATAAAATCGTATTTTTGTCGATAAAATCAAATTTTTTAATCAACAAAATCATATTTCATTATAAAATCA
Source organism: Dorcoceras hygrometricum (assembly GCA_001598015.1). NCBI lineage: Eukaryota > Viridiplantae > Streptophyta > Magnoliopsida > Lamiales > Gesneriaceae > Dorcoceras > Dorcoceras hygrometricum. The sequence continues at coordinate 192,146 of KV002325.1, read as the reverse complement.
TATTTTACAATTAAAATCACATTTTGCTAATTTTAATTATATCCCATTGGGCTTAAAACAATTTTAGACCCAAAAATCTCAAAATTTCAAAATCGACCAAAACGGGCCCGATATCGTATATCGGCCCGAAAACTTCACGGGCTGCCTGGGACAGGCCCGAACCAAACCCTAGAAGAATTCAGCCGTCACGACATCGCCGGAGCTTCGCCGGACGGCGGCCGCCACCAACAAATCACGTGCGACGCAAGGCTGCACGCGAGCGCCCGGCCGCGCGCATCACCGTGCAACCAATTGCGCGCCCAGCAGCATGCGTCGTCCGAGAGTGGCGCATCCAGCATCACCATCGCGCAACAGCAGGCCGGCCACCATCGAGCGGCGCAACAACTTGCGCGTGTGGCGGCCGATCATCAGCGCCATCGTGCGCTGCCGAGAGCGCGACCATCGCGCGGAGCAGCGCTCCAAATCTCCGACCGAGACGCGCGACAGGCGTGCATACAATCGCACGGCGATTTGGTAAAGCGGCGCCCAGCTCTCGCAACCGGTTGCGCTGGACATGGCCAGCGGTCGCGCGCCATGCGCGGCCAGCGCGCAGGTGTCGCACGCTCGTGCGCGCGGTGGTGATGATGAGGCACCGCCATGCGCGGCGGCGCCGTGGCCGTTGCGATGTAGATTTTTATTCGTTTCGATTCTGAAAAATTGAAAGTTAGATACAATAAGGCAGTATTGTATTGATCAGATCCGAACCTTGGCTCTGATACCACTGTTTGGGGAACCGCGGCGGATCCGGATCGCGCCTCCCGGTGAGGCAGCGGAAGAACAAAAATTTGCTGGGAGACGATCAATACAATTCAATAAAACAACAAGCTATGACATTCATAGGGTGTTTAGATGACTACCTTGCTGGCAACTCGTGCCTGGCTCCAACCGGAATTACAAGAACGCCGGCTCTTCACGGTAGGCGGCGGTAGATCCGTCAATCAGGTCCACGACCGGAAACCATCTCCCTTCGATCAGCCTGCACTAGAAGACTGAAGGATTTTACCGCCAACGGATTCTCCTTGAAAAGTTCTTCTCGTGCTCAACACATTGAGCTGAGTATCCGTGCGGGAATCTCGAATCTAGTACTTGTGTGACTCTCAATGGTTCAGGGATACAGCTAGCCGTGTGCCCACAACCATTGTGGCTCCGAAATCACAATTCCGGACTTGCCCATCGGATCATGGTAAGAGCGTCTAGCAACATCGCCCCATGATCCCCTAGGTATCACTGATAGTGCCTGCAAGAACCAGTTGGTCGTGGTTAGCGTACAGTACGGTCCTTTCAATCCATATATCCCGATCAGATCAAAGACCATTGGTAAATCGAGAGTCGCTAAAGATCCGATAGCTATGCGTACATCTTGGAGATCAAATAGTGACATCGCGAGTGTAACTAGGTAAACACATTTACCTAAAACACTTCTAGTACTCTGGCCAGAGATTTATACACTATTATCCCCTCAGATAGCATAGGATATCCACGCATGTCTGCGAGCGGTGAATCCTCGACAACGATGCATCGACTCCTACATGCATCGGGGTCTCACCCAATCCCGCCGCCTAATGACCCCAAGTGACTCGGCAAACGAGTCAAAGTGAGACGCCTATCATGTAGAGTCTCAATGACGTTTCGAGTCGTGAGGATTAATCAGTACAACCAAGACCTCGGACTTATCCACTCGACAAATGGTAACCACTTGAAAAGTCCGAACGAGGGTAGTTCGATAGATCACCAGGTCACTATCTATCTGCATGCTCAGAACATCACAATGTTCCCTACCAATGAAACATGGTACTTCGCATCGCAGATACTAGTCTCTAGCTCGGGCGGCCTTATCCTCATTTTGACGGCCCAATAGACTAGGAACATGTTCAGAATACACAGTGACTATTAGATGTGTTTCATGATAGCCGTCATACCCACTATCACATCTAACATACACTTTAGCGTATTCTGGGTCTTTACTCAACGCAATTGTTAATCATCATACAACACAATGAAAGTAAATAATGCCATATAAATAAATGCGAATATCATATATAAAGATTGTTTCATACAAGAGTCTATAAACCCACACGCCACAAGTTGGCTAGTTGGGCATCTACTCTAACAATCTCGGCTGCTGAAGTTTTGTCATCACCAAAAAGGGAGAAATTGTTAGGACAAAATTTAATAGTTTTGGTGATAACAAAATAAGACAAGAATTTAACAGGAGATCATTTTTCAGTCGACGTGGTGTATTTCAGCAGTTGGACTATTCGTTGGAATTCAGCAGATGGTTTGCAATCAGTCGATGGTTTGATTTCAGCAGGTGTATTAGGTTCGAACGCAAGCATTTGAGAATTAGCGTGTTTTTCTAAGGATTGCAAAACGACAGCGTTCGAAGTAATCAAAATGACACCGTCCGAGTAAGTTGGAACGACGTCGTTGGAGTGCACATTTATATATCAGCAGTTGAACCAGTCAGGGTAATCAGCAGAAAGTCGACGTGGTGTATTTCAGCAGTTGGACTATTCGTTGGAATTCAGCAGATGGTTTGCAATCAGTCGATGGTTTGATTTCAGCAGGTGTATTAGGTTCGAACGCAAGCATTTGAGAATTAGCGTGTTTTTCTAAGGATTGCAAAACGACAGCGTTCGAAGTAATCAAAATGACACCGTCCGAGTAAGTTGGAACGACGTCGTTGGAGTGCACATTTATATATCAGCAGTTGAACCAGTCAGGGTAATCAGCAGAAAGAGTTCTTGAAGTGAATCAGCAGTTGAATTAGAATATTCCGTTGGAAAATGCAAAACGACAGCGTTTAGATAAGTTGAAACGACGGCGTTTTGAAGTACCGTTAGGATTCAGCCGATGGAGTTTGCGCATAGTCAATCACTGGTATTTCAGCAGATGTATTCTTTAAAGTAAATCAGCAGACAGTTGGTCACTTCAACAGTTAATGTATTTCAGCAGATGGCTACAGTGAATTTTAACCAGCAGGTGCATTCATTCAAATGTGTTCCAGTCGCAGTATCATTAACAACGATGATGGAGTTAGAGCTGGTTATCAAAGTAATTTCAGGCGCAAGTTTAAATTGATTCAAATACGATCATTTACTCAAAATAAGAAAAGATCATCAGGATCGTACTATTGCCTGTAATTAAGGAAACAAGGTAGGTACTATTTTGGGTAAATAGTACGATGTACAGAGGCCGTTTTTCAGTGTTTGCACAGAAATGGAAATACGACAAATTGGCTCTGTCAATGGGAATTTTACCTTGTATTGGAGCAGTAATTACGGCGTACTATTTGACAGTGATTCAAACGGGATTTATTTTCCTTTGAAGCATTTATGACCGTTGCAATCGAAGCCTATAAATACCAGGAGCTAGAATGAAGAAACCATCCTTCGCTATTATTTTATTGCGATCACGCTGTCAAAATAGTATCACGAGCTTTCCTTGCATTCATCTTTACGAAGCTCAAAGACTTGAAGAATACAACCTTTGTTATTCACTGAAATATCTTCAAGTCATCCTCTGGTTCAGTCTTTGAATCGAGTTTCTTTGTTTAAGAAACCAGAGGATTTTACAGTACTCATATCGTGTATTCATTGTCATATTTTACTGAGTCTGTAACGAACTGGCTGTGTGAAGCAGTTCGAAAAATATACTAGTGTTGTTAACAATCAGCAGCTGCGTCTGCATGTTAGATTATGAAGTGTCTAGGAGTTCATACAAGTGCTGCTTGTGTGATCGGTTGATTGCAGAAGGCCTGTAATCAGCAAATCTTCTAGTGATACCTTCCGAGGAGGAAGAATGGAAGACGTAGGATATTTATATCTGAACTTCCAGAAACAAATCCCGAATCCTTATCTTTTACATACTGCACTTATATATTGTGTTTATCTACTGTTCACAAGTCAATCGGTTTTATTCCGCACTTTTCAAGTTAACCTAGAAACTTGCATAAAACTGAGATACCTTAAGTCTGGTAACTCGGACTTAAGTTAAGCCGTGCTGCAAAACATTTTAAAAGACTTTAAAAATCGAAGGAGTTCATTCAACCCCTCCTTCTGAACTCCTATTTACTTATTGATCCTATTTCTGGGACCATCAGTATATAAGTCAACTCAGCTCTGACAAGCGCAGACAACCTTTTGCATAACATTAATGGAGCATTTAATGAAGCGATTCGATGAAGACATGCAAGCAAAGGTTGTGTCTACTGGTTCATTTATTGACCGTTGAGGATGAAGAGTATAAATAGTTGGAGATTTCAAATAAAAAATCTCTTGGTTAATTTTTTATTACTCTGCGACTCTCTTGCTCTCCAGTACTCTTATATATCGCTTGGATTATTCAAGTGCGCACTCAAAATATTCTAAGTCCCAGTTTTCCAATCTCGAAGAACTTTTTGTTGAAGTTTTCATTATATAAATCTTCGAGATATCTTCTGGTTTACTTTTATAAACAGGTTTCATTGTATAGAAACCAGAAGATTTACAGTACTCAAAGTATTTCGTGTTTCATTATATATTTCAGATTTGAGTCTATATTGAATGTTCTTCTTGAAGCAGTTCGAAAATCACAATTGTTTGTAACTCAGCAGTGTTATCTGCGTGTAGCAGAAGTTGCTAGGAGTTCACTTGGAGCGAGGCTTAGTGACCGGGTGTTTGCAGAGGCTGTATTCACCAAATTCTTCTAGTGGAACCTTCCTAAAAAGGAAGAAGGGGAGACGTAGGATTTGATATACGAACTTCCAAAAACAAATTTTGAACCTTGCACTTTTACATTAATTGCATCGCATTTTATTTTTAACTGTTCACTGCTCAATCAATTTATTTTCGCACATTTTATTGTTAACTGAGAGAACAGTTTTAGACTGAGAGCCTCATATCTGGTAACTCAGATCTGAGTTGAGCGAAGGCTTATAAAATCTTTTTGAAGGTTTCGAAAAATTAAAAATCCAAGGAGTTCATTCAACCCCCCCTTCTGAACTCCTAGGCCTATTTTTTATCCTAATTGATCCTATCAATCTTCATATTATCTGTTGCTATCTAACTGCTATTTTTCAGTTGCTCTCGGTACTGTGGTTTACCCCTTGTCCCTCTGGGACTGGTTGTCTTGTTTGCATGTGTGTGTTTTTAGGTTATCATGGTTTCTCAGCTGGTCGTGGAGTTGATCCAGCTGGTAGTGCCTCGGGAGGTGGATAGAGTGTCCCATTTATATAGTAGATACATGTATTAATGTATTGTATCTATGTTGAGCGAGACTCATCTGCTTGTTTAATTTGGGGAGTCACTCTATGCTTGTATGTTAGTTGTGATGTATGCGTTGTAGTTGGTTTTCGAGTGTTTTAAAACCAATATTTTTGAATATCATTGTATATTAACTTATTTTTCTAAGTCAGGTCAAAACGAAAAATTTTAGCCACTACTTTAAATTGCTTCCGCTATTGATTTTGCGTGGTTTATCTCTTTGTTGAGCACGAGGATAGTTTGCAAACTCTTCCAAAACCTGTTTGAGTAGATGTTGCATTTGTTTCCGGTAGCTAGTTTTGTTTTGTTCCAGTTATCTTGAACTCTTGGTTGTAGCATCTCGTTGTGTGATGGAGAGCTGCTGTTTGTTTGTGCATAGCGGGATTCTTCCAGTGATGGTTTGTGTTGAGGTTTTGGTTCAGATCTGGAGTTGTAATTTTATTTCGAGGACGAAATCTTATTTCAGTGGGGTAGGAATGTGAGACCCGAAAGTTCATTGGATTAATTGAGTTAATTAATCGGGTTTAGCATAGACCAGATTTGGCTTGAACAGATCTGGGATGGACCAGCTTTGAGCTGGTATGCTTGGTGAAGTAATCGGGTCAGAATTTGCATTGGAAACAGCTCTGGAATGTTGGAGAATTTCCACGGGAAAGTGATAATATTTGAGTGTTAGTCAGTATTGGTTGGTTGTATTCATATTTGGTAGTGAAATCTGGTGGTCGCGCGCTATTTTTGGTTATGCGTGTTGGAGGTTCTACACGGGTAGCGATTCGACATCATTTTGGGAGAAACCAGATCTGAGTTGCGAGCGTGGTTAGTGATACGTGGACAGGTCCGGTTCGGTCAGGCATCGTGCGCTAATACAACAATTAGACACAAATATGCGGAAGCATCATAAAAATATGGGCTAAAATTTTTCTCGAATATGGGCCTGATCCAATATTTCATTTCAAAATACAATCATACTCAAAATAGAGTTTAACTCAAAACTCAAAAAACAACAAAGCACACGATCCCCAACAGAAATAAAGGCACAGGACATCCCCTGGCTCAATATAAATATAAATACACTGGGACTCAAATCAGAAAGGAGATCGACCAGCTGAAGCTCCACTTTGTCCAGCCTGGTTACCTGAAGAACATGCTAAAGCAAATACAGACCAAGGCAGCCCAAAACAGGGAAAATAAACGAGGTCAAACCTCAGTACGAAGAGCACAATCTATCATATCAGACAATGCAATATCTCAATCGTGCAATGCATGAAAAGGGCTACCAAGAATCATCGGTAGGCAAATATAATATAGCACAACGACTCAGCTGCGTAGATCTCATCAATCATCATAATCTTGTGATCTTCAGGTACGACGACTCAGCCGACCATCACAAGGTATAGTGGTATTCAGGCACAACGACTCAGCTGGCCACCACATCAAAACAGCGTGGACCTTTCAGGCACGACGACTCAGCCGGCCGATCACAACGTGTAAAAATGGTTCATAGTTTGCATTGTTTTAATTGTATTGAACATTTCCCGGCCTAATTTTATTCTTCCGCTGCCTCGCCGGGAGACGGGATCCGGATCCGCCACGGTTCCCCAACAGTGGTATCAGAGCCAAGGCTCGGATATGATCAATACAATTGCTGCCTTATTGCATCAAATCTCGAATTTCAGATTCAAATAAAAAAAAAATTTGAAGCCCGCCGGCCGCCGCCGTGGGCGGCGGCAACCAGCTGCCGCTGCACGCACATGCGCGCGTCGCGCGCGACAAACCAGCGCGCTGGCCGCGCTTGGTTGCGCGACAAGGAAGAGACGGCGTCCAGCCTTGCGCAAACGTTGCGCAGGTCATGTGCCGCTGTCCGTGCGATGGTCGTGCCTCGTGGCCGCTGCTTCGTGCCGCTTGCTGGGCGTCGTTGTGCGACGATGGTGGCCGGATGATGCGCCACTGATTGGCGCATCCAGCGTCGTGCGCCGTGCGCGATTTTCGTGGCGGCGGCCGCCGCCCGGCGATGCTTCGGCGATGTCGTGACGGCTGATTTCTTCAAGGGTTTAGTTCAGGCCTGTCCCGGGCAGCCCGTGAAGTTTTCGGGCCGATATTCGATATCGGGCCCGTTTTGGTCGATTTTGAAATTTTGAGATTTTTGGGCCTAAAATTGGTTTTAAGTCGAAATTGATACAATTAAATTGCAAAATACGATTTTAATTTTGAAATATGATTTTATAAATTAAATATGAGTTGATTAAAATTTGATTTTATCGACAAAATATGATTTTATTTATAAAATGCGATTTCGTAATTAAAATATGATTTTGTGGATAAATAATTTGATTATTTAATTTATGCATGTTAATTAGATTATCTGCATGATTGGGATGATCGAGAGCCGTGCCCAATTTGTTAGGTGTATGCGATAGGTTTTCATGATTTCGGTTTGTAAATGTTATTGATTATCATTATTTAAAGTGGACCTGTTTGTGGCCCGTTCCCACCCCTTGATAAATGTATCCCTTATATGTCATGGTAAATTTAAATGTAAAATTACTAGATTTAGTGGGAGGACATCCGAAGACGGTGGACAATAACGATCAAGGATATTGAAGACCGAAGATCTGTAAAACCGGAAGCATTGTAATAGGATTGCATTGCATATTGCATTACCCCTAGGATTGGACCCAGGTCCGTGGCTGGCAACCACGGATCGCATAGCTCTCGCGATCGATCATCCCAATGTTTTTATATATGTGATATATAATTAGTTGAATCCGCATGTTGCATGTTTTAAATTTGATTTAAAATAACTGCATGAGACCAAATTTTTCAAAAATAAAATCCCTCGTTTTAAATATGATTTAAAACTAATATCAAGATAAATGGTTATTCGATAAACGAAAGGGGATTTAAATTTGTTTAAATTATCCCTACCTTCCATCAACAATGGGTGTACGTCGATGCTACCCGTATACATGGCCCGACTCATATTATTAAGGGGGTCATGTATGCCGGAAAGCTGTCCACGCCATTGAAACTCGTTGTGAGTTCGGTTGGAACTCCCTTTAACGTTGGCTCATATTATTGGGGACGTTAAGGGGACCATCCTTCACGACTCAACATTGATGGGTCATCTTGACACGTGATAGTAAACGGCGTCATATTATTGGGCCCTTACTGGACGTGAGGTGAATACATGGAGGTTGCACCGGTTGCAATCGGAAACTACCTTTTGGGGATAATGGATGGCTGATATTATTCGGGTCCATGATCGCTTGATTGGGCTCCGTGTATCCACTAAAGAAACTTGCTTTCTCGATTTCATTAGAGGGTGGTGAAATCGTTAAAATAGTGGGAGGGTAATTCATAAAACTTAACGACCTTGTTTTATGTCTTAGCGATTATTTTATATATAGTTAGTAATGATTCTGTTTTTCTTTTCAGTATAACTGCTTATATAATGTCTTCGTTCAAAAACCCACTCGCTGCTATACTGGATAGCAACAAATTCACTGGTCTGAACTACCAAGACTGGCTCCGCAACCTCAACCTTGTGTTGGCTTCGGAGAAGCTCCTCTATACGATAGAGAAGTGCACCCCGAAGGAAGCCCCTGCCGATATCAGCCCTGAGGAGCTGGTTACGCTTAAACAATGGTGGGACGACGAGGTTAAAACTAGATGCTATGTGATGGCATCGATGTCCAATGAAATGCAACGGCGCTTTGAGAAGACAAAGTATGCTGCTGACAAACTTTTTCATCTCAAAGAACTGTACGGGGAGAACTCTCGACATGAGAGGTTCACAGCTGTCATGGATCTTATGACGAGCCGCATGCGCGATGGGACTTCGGTCCACGAGCATGGGGTTCGTATGATTGGGCTCGTTGAAAAGCTGTCGGGCCTTGATATCACACTTCCACACGAGCTGTCTGTGGATGTGCTTCTCCTCTCACTGCCTGTTGCATTCGACCCATTTGTGGTCAACTTTAACACGAACAAGCTGGCAGCCACCCTTGAAGAGGTGGTTAACATGCTTGTAGTGTTCGAAGGAACCATAAAGAAGGACAAACCCGTCCTCCTTATGGGCTCTTCTTCCTCTGCGAAGAAGGGGCCAAGACGCAAGGGAAAGAAGCGTTCTGCCCCTGCGAAGGAGGAAAATCCCACCAAGAAGCCAAAGGCAAAGGCTTCCAAGCCAAACAAGAGCGAGGATGTTTGCCACCACTGCCACAAGCCTGGGCATCGGAGGAGGAACTGTAAGGAGTACCTCGAGCAGTTGCGAACTGCGAAAGATATGTTCTATATTGAAATAAATATGTCTCTTAATTCGACTTCTTGGGTACTTGTACCGGATGTGGATCTCATATCTGCAATGATTTGCAGGTGATGACAAGAAGCCGACGTCTTAGAGAGGGTGAGACCCACTTGAGGCTTGGCAATGGAGCAAGAGTTGCTGCAGTAGCTATAGGAGATGTTTATTTATTTCTGTCTTCTGATTTTATGTTGTTATTGAGAAACGTTTTATTTGTTCCCGAATTAATAAAGAACATTATTTCTGTTTCTATGCTTGATAGTGATGGATATTCTTGTATGTTTGCTAAATTCGATTGCAATATTTACAAGAAT
>KV002325.1:149162-169229 GCA_001598015.1 Dorcoceras hygrometricum | reverse complement strand
TTATGCTACTTCATTGGGTATCCAAAGAATTCCATTGGATACTACTTCTACTATCCCAGCGAAATAAAAGTGTTTGTTTCTAGAAATGCCACCTTTATGGAAAGGGAATTTCTACTTGATAGAAAGGGCAGAATAGTAGAACTCGAAGAGGTTCGAGATCCAATCGAAGTACCAGGTGAGTCTCCCGCACCTCCAGAGCCAGTACCAGAAATGGTCGCACCTAGGAGATCCGAAAGGGTCCCTAGGGCTCCTGAGAGATATGGTTTTCTCCTTGAAGATGATCAAGGTGATCAAGTTGTTGGATCTGATCCAAGAACCTTCAAGGAGGCAATTTCCGATGCTGATTCTAATTTGTGGCTTGAAGCAATGCAGTCTGAGTTTGACTCAATGCATGCCAACCAGGTTTGGACTCTTGTTAACCCTCCCGAAGGAGTTGTTCCTATTGGGTGCAAATGGGTATACAAGAGGAAACGTGGGCCTGATGGTAAGGTAATGACCTACAAGGCACGACTGGTCGCGAAAGGTTACACTCAAAGGCAAGGTGTTGACTATGATGAAACCTTTTCACCAGTCGCAATGTTCAAGTCAATTAGAATCTTATTATCCATAGCCGCATGGTACGACTATGAGATATGGCAAATGGATGTGAAAACTGCGTTCCTTAATGGAAACATTAAGGAAGAGATCTATATGACGCATCCTGAGGGTTTTACATCTGTTGGAAGCGAGCATAAGGTATGCAAGCTTCAGAGATCGATCTACGGTCTCAAACAAGCATCGCGAAGTTGGAAACTGAGATTCGATGAAACAATTAAGGAATTTGGTTTCATCAAGAATCCCGAGGAGCCATGTGTATATAAGAAGGTAGTTAAAAGCGCTGTGACATTCCTCGTACTTTATGTTGATGACATTCTACTCATTGGGAATGATGTAGGAATGCTGCAGTCAACTAAAGTATGGTTGTCTAGTAGATTTTCGATGAAGGACATGGGTGAAGCATCCTATATTCTTGGAATACAGATCTATCGGGATAGATCTAAACGGATGCTCGGACTCACCCAAGCTACCTACATCGATACCATACTTAAGAGGTTCTCTATGGGAGAGTCCAAGAGAGGACACCTACCTATGTGCCACGGGGTCACTCTATCTAAGTCTATGTGTCCGAAGACTGATGAGGAGATAGAGAGTATGACACGTGTGCCATATGCCTCGGCAATAGGTAGTATTATGTATGTCATGATCTCGACTAGACCGGATGTCGCGTATGCTCTGAGTGTCACGAGCCGCTACCAGGCCAACCCTGGACAATTGCATTGGAGGGCTGTGAAGGATATTCTTAAGTACTTGCGAAGGACTAAGAATATGTTCATGGTCTATGGGGGTGGTGAACTGAAACTGGAAGGCTACACTGATTCTAGCTTCCAGTGTGACGTGGATGATTCAAAATCTACCTCTGGATTCGTATTCATGCTCAATGGTGGTGCTGTCTCTTGGATACCAGGCCAACCCTGGACAATTGCATTGGAGGGCTGTGAAGGATATTCTTAAGTACTTGCGAAGGACTAAGAATATGTTCATGGTCTATGGGGGTGGTGAACTGAAACTGGAAGGCTACACTGATTCTAGCTTCCAGTGTGACGTGGATGATTCAAAATCTACCTCTGGATTCGTATTCATGCTCAATGGTGGTGCTGTCTCTTGGAAAAGTTCCAAGCAAGACACCATCGCGGATTCAACCACTGAGGCTGAGTACATCGCAGCATCAGCTGCTGCTAAGGAGGCCGTTTGGATAAGGAATTTCGTCCAAGAGTTGGGCGTCATTCCTAATGGAGTTGGTCCAGTCCCGGTGTACTGCGACAACACGGGTGCCGTTGCACAAGCAAAGGAGCCTAGGTCTCACCAAAGATCCAAACACATACTGAGGAAATACCACATAATCCGGGATATTGTGGCTAGAGGTGACATAGCAGTTGAGAGAGTAGCCTCTGCGGACAACGTTGCTGATCCACTTACGAAGCCCTTGCCTGGAACGTTGTTTGAAAAACATCGTGAAACAATGGGACTACGTCTGATGAGTATTTGGCTTTAGGGCAAGTGGGATATTGTTAGAGTAGATGCACAACTATCCAACTTGTGGCGTGTGGGTTTATAGACTCTTGTATATGACAATCTTTATATATGATATTCGCATTTATTTATATGGCATTCCTTTACTTTCATTGTGTTGTATAATGATTAACAATTGCGTTGAGTAAAGACCTAGAATGCACTATAGTGTATGTTAGATGTGATAGTGGGTATGACGGCTATCATGAAACACATCTAATAGTCACTGTGTATTCTAAATTAGTTCCTAGTCGATTGGGCCGTCAAAATGAGGATAAGACCGCCCGAGCTCGAGACTAGTATCTGCGATGCGAAGTACCATATTTCATTGGTAGGGAACATTGTGATGTTCTGAGCATGCAGATAGATAGTGACCTGGTGATCTATCGAACTACCCTCGATCGGACTTTCCAAGTGGTTACCATTTGTCGAGTGGATAAGTCCGAGGTCTTGGTTGTACTGATTAGTCCTCACGACTCGAAACTTCATTGAGACTCTACATGATAGGCGTCTCACTTTGACCCGTTTTCCGACTCACTTGGGGTCATAAGGCGTCGGAATTGGGTGAGACCCCGATGCATGTAGGAGTCGATGCATCGTTGTCGAGGATTCACCGCTCACAGACATGTGTGGATATCCTATGCTATCTGAGTGGGATAATAGTGTATAAATATCTGGCCAGAGTACTAGAAGTGTTTTAGGTAAATGTGTTTACCTAGTTACACTCGCGATGTCACTATTCAATCTCCAAGATGTACGTATAGCTATCGGATCTTTAGCGACTCTCGATTTACCAATGGTCGTTGATCTGATAGGGATATATGGATTGAAAGGACCGTACTGTACACTAACCACGACCAACTGGTTCTTGCAGGCACTATCAGTGATACCTAGGGGATCATGGGGCGATGTTGCTAGACGCTCTTACCATGATCCGTTGGGCAAGTCCGGAATTGTGATTCCGGAGCCACAATGGTTGTGGGCCCACGGCTAGCTGTATCCCTGAACCATTGAGGGTCACACAAGTACTGGATTCGAGATTCCCGCACGGATACTGAGCTCAATGTGTTGAGCATAGGAAGAGGATTTTGGGGAGTGCGACTTCCTAAAAGTCAACATGGGTCAAATCGTGATTTCCCGCTGTTGAGGGGCAAAACGGTCATTTTGCACTGGGGTTCTGAAAAATGGTTTTTCAGATCATAGTATTCAGTTTTGGAAACTGAGTCGAGCGGTCCGATCTGATCGGCGATCCGAGTTATGATGAAGTCACGGTGATGGGGATGAACTGAATGTTCATCCGTTGGACCCGGGCCCGTTGGGCCGGTCCAAGTCCATCATTAAGTCTACTTAATGTGGACTTAAGCTTCATAATAACATACTACACACTACATTAAACCCTAACCCTAGCTCCAAGTGGCCGCCCCCCTCTCCTCTCTCAAAAGCCGCCGCCGCCGCCGTCGCCTCTATCGCCGGAAATTGTTCCGGCCAACTTGAAGAGGAGAATCCGTCCGCGTCGATCTCGTCAGGCCTTCTAGTGCAGGCTGACGAAGGAGTCTCGCTTCTGGTCGTGGACCTGATTGACTTAATCTACCGCCGCCTACCGTGAAGTGCCGGTTTTCTCGTGAAACTGGTCGGAGCCAGGCACGAGTTGCCAGAAAGGTAACCCCGAGAAACACCCTATGAATGGTCATAGCATGATTTGTTTATGAATTGTATTGATCGTCTCCCGGCCCAAATTTTGTTCTTCCGCTGCCTCGCCGGGAGGTGTGATCCGGATCCGCCGTTGTTCCCCAACAGGCCTGGCCATCGTAAAAAATTCCTTGACTCAGTAGGTGCACACCAGCAAAGAGACTCTAGAGATCGAGGCAAATCCGGGCACCGACTCAAATCTGAAATTGATCTCTCGTTCCGGAGGAAAACTAGGAACCTCACTCGGTAAGATGTCAAGGGCTATTGGATCTCGGGGTTATCATCAACAACACCTCCTCAAATCAGCCGTACAAGTCAGTACTATCTCACGGTACAACCTAACTCACGTTGGCAAGAGTATCGGAAGACACCACATCATACCAACGAGGTGGGGTAGACTCAACACACACGCAAGCACAACAGAGCAGAAACACACGTGTGATGTTCTCGTGTCAACACAAAACTCATGCAGGATAATCCAATAACCAAGTACCTGCGATCACTCCTCTGGAAACAAGTCAGCTTGATCCCACAACATCGCGTCCACATGAGCCAGCGCTGGTCCTGAGTACTGAGATTGGGAAGGCTCTCCAAACATAGACTCTTTCGACGGCTGATAATTGGGTCACTGAAGCTGAATAAGGGGATGTAGTCTCCACGAAGCATCACTGGAAGAACCCTGCTGCAAAAGCTTCGAACGTGGTTTGCTTGCGGGACACATCCTCGTAACTCCTTCAACTTGTCCCCGGATATGCATGCTCCAGACTGCACAGAAGAGTCGTCCTGGCTAGCTGTCAGCTGAACTCGAGTTGTCCATTCGAGAGATTCTCCTCGATGTCTTTCACTCATTTCATAGCATCGGCATAGGAGGAAGGGAAATCTACTATCACCAAAGAGAGACATCCAGTCTTAATCCTGCTACGAACCTAATGCGCTTAGTCCCTCTCAATCAACAACCTGAAGAACCAAGACGAAAAAGGTAGGAAACGATCTCGCAGACACGGCCATCTGCAAATCCCTTTGCACAAAGCTATTGAACCCTCGCTCCTTGGCGTTATGGTGTAACTCAAGGGTGTACTCCTGACGGAAGACAGTAGAAAAACTCTTCCACGAATTCATCGTACCCGAAACTGACAGCGCTTGGGAGACACCTCTCCACCAAAGGCTGCACAAGGTCTCAACTGGAACTTCACCAAACTCAGTCTTGACTCATCCTTGCTCTGCACACAGTCTACCAAACCCACCATGTGCACAAGCCACCCTTCGGCTGCAAGACCACCTTCTGCACCATCGAAGGTAGAAGGATTCATCCGCTGGATCATAGTCAGAACCAGCTCCATACAATCCATTCGTCGAATCAGGTGTTCCACTTATGTCTCTTTCGGTCTCGCATAACGGGGCGAAGGAGCTCTCGGCTCAGCATCATCCACCTCTCTAATCGAAACTCTCTGCTCGACTACAACCTGCCTACCAGCTCTACCTCTACCACTACTCAGCAACTAAGAGGTACACAAGGGTAAGCACAACAAAGCAGGCAATCATGTAATCAAGCACATGCAGGAGGAAAAAAACTGTGCCTAGACTCGAGTGTAGTAGAAAAGAATCGAGCTTATCCCAGTTTAAGCTCTGATACCAAATGTCAGCCCCGGTGCTCTTAATCAGAGATTAAGCACACAAAACACAGAAGCTTAAAAAATGGATAAAATTTTTCTTTTTCAGTCTGACTGAAAATATATCATTCAAAATAAGTTCATACTCAAAATAAAGACTTTAACTCGAAATTCAATCCCGAAATCTCAATTATCACAATATGAATATATACATGAAACTACAACAACAATAACAAATACACAGGGCATCCCCTGGTAATGACACGATACGACATATATGTATAACTGGGAACTCAAAGCCTGGGACTCCACCAGCTAATTCAATACTCGGACCAGCTGATCTACCTGCAAAGGTCTGCAATGGCCAAAAACACGGCCAGCGTAGCCCCATGGAAAAAACAAACGAGGTCAAAACCTCAGTAAAAAGAGCAATAATCATAAAACTATCAAATAAAGCATAAAACATGTCATATCGTGTAATGCACGAGGGCTGTCAAGAAATATCGGGAATCAAGGCACAACTCAGCTGGAATATCCAATCTCAATAATCATTGGAATCCAAAACTCAGCTGGCAATCACAACTCAGTGAAAGAGTTTGGATTCTCAGGCACGACGACTCAGCTGGCCAATCACAACTCAATATCAAATTCCAAAGCACGACCACTCAGCCGGCAAATCACGACTCAGTGATTAATCGGTGTCAAAGGGATCAGGCTCAAGATGTTGTGTATGTATGCAATGCCAACAACTCATGCAACAACATACAATAAGGCACATGTAGATCAGCATGCAACGCAATAACAGAACAACATACTCAACAACTATAAAAGTCCACATGCAGGGACTATAAACAACCCAGATCAGGCTCTACCATGCAATCCTAAGCTGAGCGACTCAGCTCACAGCCAACAGCACGACAATAAAAAGTAGGCAGAAGTTCAGCGCAAACATAAAAGAACACTGCACGTAAAACAGCTTAGACAAGGCAGGCATAATACAGCAGAATCAGCTCGGCTACTCAGCACAAGCATAACAGAAATCCCAACCCAGCATATATACGACAAGCTGAGGCAGTTCAGCCTAAAACCACTACGCTCAAATGCTTAACCCAAGCTGTAAAACGCAAGCTCAATCCATACCTTTGCTCAAATCTTACCACAGAGACTCAATCCAAGCTCACGGCTGAAACAACAAGCTCGCTGCCAAACTCTTGCTCTCGGCCAACAGCTCGGGGCCACCAACTCAGGTCAAAAGCTCGAGAGAGCTACGGATCTCAAACAAAGCTCAACTCAGGCTGACAGTGTTAAAGTCGAACACTTCATCTTCTCATCACTACTATATTTTGGTAGCTATCAGCCCCCAAACTGGTATAGAAACGTCGGCCTAGAAGAGAGGTTTCCAACCACTGTACCACCGCTCCAAGTTGACCGCCAAACTCCGGCAATCTGGAAATTTCCATTTCAGGTGAACAGTAACTAGGGCTAGGAAAATATCTCCCGAGAGCTTCCAGAAGCGGATAAGGAATGAATGGTCTAAAAATAACTAAGTATGGTTCAAAGAGAGGTATTTATACACATGCTCAACAGATCACAGCTACTGTGCTCCCAGACCAGCTCAGGACCAGCTCAGGCCTCAACACCGCACTCAGCCCAACGTACAGCTCAGCACGCACAATCTACCAGCTCTCGCACGCTATACAGCTTACAAACTATACTCAGCTCTCGCGCACTACCCCAGCTCTGGAGAAATACGATCATCTCTCATCAAAGCTGACCACTATCAACAGCTTGCACAACGCATAGCAACTCAAATCCAAATCTCAAAACTGACACCAGATTAGAAAAACAGCATGGGACATTTCCACTAATAGTTTGGGTGCACCAACAGATCACGCCCGCGACACCTCACAGCTTGTGCATTCAATAGCTCTAGCGTATAGCTCAGCTCTCGTGTACACAGGTTTAACTCCCAAATCAGAAGAGCTAGGCTAATTCATACCTGATCTAGCCAACGAAAACAGCTCACAACTGCTACAGTACTAACAGATCATAGTCCAGACCAGTTTATGCACTTGGTCAGCTCACGTGGAACAACAGCTTTCACCCAGATCTGTTCTATGCCATCAGCTTTCGCGCATCTCAAAAGATCACGCTCACAAACACAGGTCAGCTCTCGCTCAAAGCTGATCCTCACCAACAGCTTTCATCATAATATGATGACTACGAACAACTATTGTATCTACTGTGCATCATCATCAGCTTACACCCAAGCTGATGTCACCCACCAGCACAGTCCAATTCCAGTAATCTGATCCCTCAGTTCAAGGCTTCCAGCACATCTCTAAGCTGAATCCAGCTTACACTCACACGGGAAAATCCCAAAGCTGATCATCTCTAAGCTGTTGTCCTCAAAACAGCTCACGACAGAAACCTAAAAAATCACAACGCGTCAATTCAACCCAAAACTGTTCCTTCCAGATCAGCTCGCGTCTGATCTGGTCTATGCCCTCTCAAAGCTAACAACTTACATCAAATCTTCTAAGATGATCAGATTGCACTAGCATCACTGTCCAAATGGTCTTACTACTCAGCTTAGAGGAACTCATATCAGCACACATCCTATCTATCAGCTTAGGATGCTCTAAACAGCTTACAACGGCCAAAGCTGTTCGTTAAGATCACAGGTCACAACGCATAAAACTGGAACAGCTCACGATCCCAGAACAGATCACGCCTTCTGTTCCCTACTATACGATACTACTAAGCTACTAACAGCTCATGGAATCAACACAGTCCATAAATTATAGCTTGCACCTAATCTGGTCCACAATAAACAGTTTCTTCTATCAGCTTAGCACCAACCCTAGAACCAGCTCGTGTCCGAGCTGTTCCATCTTAATAGATGCTCTCTAAGCTGATCTATTCGGATTAGTTAGCCACTAATCAGAGTGTATTAGACCGTTAATTATCTCGACTAATTACGGTCCTAACACGAGCAATCGAGAATATATAGTGCAGAGAATGTATGAGTCTGTTGAATTACTGTAAACTGAGACATACCCGGGTATTTATAGGAGGGGATATGCGACTGTTGTGCGTACATCTAATCATACCTGAGTACGAGTATTGCAGCCCTTGCATGAACATCACAAGAATCATCATTCATAAGTATGGGTTTTGCATAATTTTCCAGTTTTACTAATCATTAGTGAAACAAGAGGGCCAAGTGGTTGTGATGGGTCATTATCAATGGCAGATCTCTTGCCTCGAGGTCGTGTCAGCAAGCTATACTGTGAAGACTAGTCACATCTCGAGACCTCGAGGTGTCCTGGAAGTACTGCTCAAGGTGTATCACGGGTATCCATGGAGCACTTTATTAGCGGTTTGTTGTTCGAAATCAACAAGGAGTGCTCAGACACTTGTTTCAATTCTTTTTATCCCTTCGTAACATGCTTGATCAATGAAATGACCTCGAGGACCAAGGATCGGGTGGTGCCAAGATTGAAGGCTACCAGTGGCATTCCAAGATGTTCTCTGTACTCGGGTCCTGAGGTGGAAAATATTTGTGGTATCAAGAGTATCCCTCAACAGTCTAAAAGAAGAATTTAAGTTTAGGACTATGTGGAGTAGTGGTCAGGACCCGAGGTTCAAATATGTGTTTCTGAGGAAAACTACGAGTCGTGTCTTTAGATTCCACTTAGTTCTTGGGATCTAGGAATGAGGGCGGTGGTACCCCGACTACTGTAGATATTCGTAGGGCGAGATTAATCAGCATTGCTCGAGAACAGGTAGAGTTTGCCTCCTCGGGGTCTACTTGGTACAAGGTTAAGGCTTCTACCCTGAAAGATTTGGACATCCCCTTGAATTAAGGATAAGGCAGGGATGTCTGATAGGAGTGAGGTGATTATCCCCGATGTAGAGGACCGTGCTCATCGTCCCCCGATAGGTTTCCCTAGTTTTTATATAAATCAAGAATATGGGTCTCAGGTTTCCTATTCCTAAGTTTTATACTAGGTTTATGCAATCACCTCGGAGTCAGTCCTAGCCAGCTGCCCCGAACTCGTTCAACTGTCAGGCCTTGTGCTCAACACAGAGATAAACCACGCAAAATCAATAGCGAAAGAAATTTAAAGTAGTGGCTAAATTTTCGTTTTGGCCTGACTTAGAAACATAAGTTAAAATAAAATGATATTCAAAAATATTGTTTTACAACACTCAAAAACCAACTACAACGCATACAACACAACTAACATACAAGCATATAGTGACTCCCCAAATTAAACAAGCAGATGAGTCTCTCGCTCAACATAGATACAATACATTAATACATTTATCTACTATATATAATTGGGACACTCTATCCACCTCCCGAAGCACTACCAGCTGGATCAACTCTACGACCAGCTGAGAAACCATGATAACCTGAAAAAACACACAGGCAAACAAGACAACCAGCCCAACAGGGACAGGGGGTCAAACCCCAGTACGGAGAGCAATTGAAAAATAGCAGTTAGATAGCAACAGATAATATGCAGATGCTATGCATGAGAACAAGGCTACAACCGAAGGCAGGGAGCCAAAGGATCTCAAGAAACAATTCAACAACTGATACAGATCAACTGAAAGATAGTGGCCACGGGGTGTGTGAGTATATGGAAGCTACCCACTCGTCTCAACACACGGTACCAGATGCACAACAGATCACTCAACCCGCTGTTGCCCAACTCATGAGATGTGAGAGCTACCCACTCGGCTCATAGAGGATAACAGATCCCAGTAGGGAGATGAGGGACACGGGAGTTACCCGCTTGGCCTCCAACACAAGCATCCTGGTACACAAAGATCAACACAATAAGGCACGGCTAAACAAGATCTGAGCTCAACATGAATAATGCGTGTATGCACTGTAACAGCTTGAAATAATCAACACAGTAGAGGCAAGCAATAACAACACAGAAGCATACACAGCAGCACACATAAAATCCATGCCAAATCCAATGCTGTAAAACAAGCTCACATCCATACCTTAGTTCTGAGCTAAAATAACCACGAAAGCGGTCCCAAGCAACCAGATCTGAAACCCAACGAGCTACCTGAATGGCAGAACCCAAACGGCCAAAATGCTAACAGACTACACAAGGAAGCTTCCTTCGCGATCCTCTTCCAGCTAACCCAAAGCCTGCGAAAGAGGTATATGAAGAACGGTCTTGGCAAGAGGAGTCCAGTGCTATCACCCTTGCGTTTGTCGGAGCTGTCTACCACCAGAAATCGAAGAAGATAAGGTTCGGTGAAAAGTAGCTAGGGTATCGCGACAGAGTTGAGTTACGGGAAGAAATATCTAAGTGTCGGGAAACAATGGCGAGACTAGTCAAAGTCCTCTATATTACTACTTAAGTCTCCCAGATCTGATGAACATTAGCCACCGAAAACCTAGGCTCAAAGCTGATTCCAACTCTGATCTGAGAATCAGTCCAGATCTAGACTCTACGCCAAAACAGATTTGGAACTCATCTAAACGACGTCGCATCGAGGACTGCTTGCTCACTAGGACACATAATCCCGCTAGCCAAATCTGAATCACTAAACGGCTTCACATCGCGTTTTCAGATCTGGCTCACAAAACCCGCCAAATCTGAAATCTCTTAACCGCACCGGTCTACCCCATAACTACAAACCGGGACAACGAACCTATGAGGACTAGAATTTGCTAAGCTCGACTTATTAGCTAAACAGATTTGGTTTAGAGTTAGCTAATTGAGTTTTTGATTATCGGGTTTTTAGATTTGAGGACTTGGTGATTTTAGAGTTTCATATTTGAGCGGAATCTGGATGTTCAGATGTGTCCTTGTGTGTTTGCATGAATTGTCGCAAGCAAGAGTGAAACGTTTTCATTTCAGGTGCTAGTCAGATTTGGCGTTGCAAGAGAATGAGACATCGTATTGTGTTTGCAGACTTAGCGCTAGTGAGAGGAATCTGTTTAGTGGCGTGGTCAGATGTCAACGTTGTTCAACGGTACTGTGTAGATCGGTGTGGTTTGATGATTTAGATGTGATCAAAGTCTGGATAAGAGTTAGCGGGATCTGTTGTGAGAGTGTGACTCCGATGCTACGTCGTTTTGATAAGTAAGAGCGACGTCGTTTTGGTATCAGAAGCACGTGTTTGTTTGGAGATCAGATCTGAGTTAGCGTTGGCAGTTGTGAGTGATAGCTGAGGCCAGATTTGAGAGACTTCCGCCTTAGCGATGAGATCTGAATTGGTCGATGGTTGATTTCCACTGTAGCTTGGATCTGGAGATTTAACTAAGTGTCGATCAACACTTAGAGTATATCGAACCTGATATTCCTTATCTTCATCCCCGATAACCTTCGGTTGCTACTGTTCCCTATTGCGTCGTTTTTCACCACCGCTTGGAGTAAGATTGGTAGCGTTGAGCTCGTCTTCTCTAGGGCTTTCGACTGATATCAGTTTGGAGAATTGAGTTGCCGGATTTGAGGATCACGAATTTGTTGCAGTGTTTGCAGGTCTTTGCGATTGTGGACCAGTAGTTCTTCTGTTCTTTAATAGCTTTGGATTTGAGCTGGTAGTGGCTTCTCTTGTGTTCGCCGTGAAGCTGCTTGGACAGTAGACTTGAGTTGGCTGCTTCTCCCTTGTTTTTGTAAGATATGTTGAGGTTTGAGGTACGAATTGAGCTATATTAAGCAGTTTTGATATCAGCTTTGGGAATATTTCTGTCGTGAATTAGCTGCTGTGAATTGTATTGATTGCTGTTTGATCTTGTGCTCATATCTGTGCTATGTGCGTGTGGTTTTATGCATTGACTAAGCATGAGTTTTCTGTGCATTCACACATACATATTGAGCCTGATTCTTTTGAAAGCTGAATCCCTTTACACGTTGTGATCGGCCGACTGAGTCGTCGTGCCTGAAAGGTCCAACGCTATTTTGATGTGGTGGCCAGCTGAGTCGTTGTGCCTGAATACCACTTTACCTTGTGATGGTCGGCTGAGTCTTCGTACCTGAAGATCACAAGATGATGATGATTGATGAGATCTGTGCAGCTGATTCGTTGTGCTATATTATATTTTCCTACCGATGATTCTTGGCAGCCCTTTTCATGCATTGCACGATTGAGATATTGTATTGTCTGATATGATAGATGATTTTATTGTGCTCTTTGTACTGAGGTTTGACCTCGTTTATTTTCCCTGTTTTGGGCTGCCTTGGTCTGTATTGGCTTTGGCATGTTCTTCAGGTAACCAGGCTGGATATAGTGGAGCTTCAGCTGGTCGATCCCCTTTCTGATTTGAGTCCCAGTGTATTTATAATTATATTGAGCCAGGGGATGTCCTATGCCTTTATTTATGTTGGGGATCGTGTGTTGTGTTGTTGTTTGAGTTTTGAGTTAAACTCTATTTTGAGTATGATTGTATTTTGAATGAAATATTGGATCAGGCCCATATTCGAGAAAAATTTTAGCCCATATTTTTATGATGCTTCCACATATTTGTGTCTAATTGTTGTATTAGCGCACGTGGCCTGACATTTTTGGTATCAAAGCTTACACTGGGATAAGCTCGTTTCTTTTGATCACACTTGAGTCTAGGCACAGAGTTTGAGTTTTGATTTGATTGACTCTGTGATTGTGTGATTTGATTAATTACCTCTGTGATTTATCTTCTTGTTTTATTACCTCTGAGTTTTGGTAGATGCCACCGAGGAGAGGTAGGAGTAGGATTGCTAGGCAGGTAGATGGGGAGTCTAGAGCCCCGGGCAGTGATGAGGATGTTGAGCAGCAGGAGATCCCTTTGCGCCGACGTGCTAGACAGGTAAAAGTGGATGATGTGACCCGACAGATTGGGTAGATGGAGCTAGTGTTGGCTAGGTTCCAGAGGATGGATCCCCTGACGTTTGCTGGTGTCGAGGCTGGTCTGTTGGCTGAAGGCTGGCTTGAGCACATGGAAGAGTTATTGACGCAGTGGAGTACTCGCAAGAGAGGAGATTGAAGTTAGCAGTGTTGCAGTTGAGATAGCATGCACAACGCTGGTGGAAGGGTACTTCTCGTGTCATGAGAGAGACTGGAGTTGTGATTTCGTGGGAGAGCTTCTGTGCACCTTTTTGACAGGAGTATACCCCTGAGTCTTTCTAGAGGAACAAGTTTTTGAGAGGGTTGAGGCCCGAGTTGTTCCGGATGGTGTTAGCTGGTTCCCCTGCGACGTATGCTGAAGCGGTGGACAGAGAAGTGGATATTGAGGAGAGTCTGATGGAGGTGCAGAATCAGGTTCAGCCGATAGTTGGACGTGGTTTTCAACCTGTACCGAAAGTGATGCCTTCTTTCCAATCTCCTCAAGTGCCGCAACAGTTGAATCGTCAGAGGTTCAAGCCTCGAGGGAAACAGTTTAAGAAGCGTTCGAACTCGAGTTCTTCTGGTTCAGTGAGTTCTGGTGGCAGTGGCTCCGAAGGAGGAGTGACTTGTGGACAGTGTGGAGGTCGTCACATGACTTCGCAGTGTCGTGGAGTTCAAGGCCTTTGTCATAACTGTGGGCAGCCTGGACATTTTGCTCGAGTGTGTCCGGTTGGAGGACAGTCTTTGAGTCAATCGCAGCAAGGTTCAGCTGGTGGTTATTCGCAGAGACCGCAACCTTTTGCTCAGTCCCAACGATCAGGTTTTCAACCCCGTGAACCGTCTAGGTTGGGTGGATCTTCGAGACCTCAGTTTCCGGGACCGCAGCAGGCTCAGGTGAACGCCTTGACGAGTGAGCAAGCCGTTGAGAGCCTGAGAGGATTATTATAGGTACTTGTGCTATCTTGATTTTCCTGCACGAGTTTTTTTTGATACTGGAGCATCACACGCTTTTATTTCTGAGTTGTTTGTGTATGAGTGTGGGTTGAGTTCTTCCCCACTAGGTGATGTTGTCTCTGTATCTACTCCTGCTGGTGTGAGTGTGTTGTCCCATGAGGTGGTGTTGGATTGTGTTCTTAGGTTTGGTGAGCATGTGTTGGTGACTAATCTTATTGTTTCGGGAATTAGAGATTTTGATTGTATCTTGGGAATGGACGTGTTGTCCAGTTATAGAGCGACAGTGGATTGTTTCCATGGGGTAGTGAGATTTAGGCCTGAATCTGGAGAGAAATGGGATTTCTATGGTGCTAATTCACGACCTAAGATTCCTTTTGTATCTGCCATGGAGATGTTCATTTTGTTGTCGCTAAAGAATTCAGGGTTTATGATCTATGCCTTGGATGTTTCCCGAGTATCACGAGTAGAGTTGAGCGATGTTCCGATTGCTCGAGAGTTTCCTGACGTGTTTCAGGATGAGATTCCTGGATTCCCTCCGAGACGAGAGGTTGACTCCAGTATAGAGTTGGTGCCAGGAACAACCCCGATTTCTACAGCTCCGTATCGATTGGCGCCAGCTGAGTTGAAGGAACTCAAAGAGCAGTTGCGTGATCTTTTGGAGAAGGGCTTCATTAGACCGAGTATGTCTCCCTGGGGAGCTCCGATTCTTTTTGTGAAGAAGAAGGATGGATCTATGAGGATGTGTGTGGATTTTCGACAGATGAACAAAGCGACGATTAAGAACAAGTATCTGTTGCCGAGAATTAATGACTTGTTTGACCAGTTGCAGGGATCTGCTGTATACTCTAAGATTGATCTGCGGTCTGGTTATCATCAGTTGCGGATTAGAGACGCTGATGTGGCGAAGACGACGTTCAGGACTAAATATGGGCATTATGAGTTTTTGGTGATGCCATTTGGATTGACGAATGTTATCATCAGTTGCGGATTAGAGACGCTGATGTGGCGAAGACGACGTTCAGGACTAAATATGGGCATTATGAGTTTTTGGTGATGCCATTTGGATTGACGAATGCTCTTGTTGTCTTCATGGATTTGATGAATCGCGTCTTCAGTGAGTATATTGATCGTTTTGTGATTGTCTTCATAGATGACATCCTGGTGTATTCGAAGAACTTCAGAGAGCATAAAGAGCACTTGAGATTGGTTTGCAGAAACTGAGAGACTCACAACTGTATGCGAAGTTCAGCAAGTGTGAATTCTGGCTGGATAGAGTTGTCTTTTTGGGTCATGTCATTTCAGCGCAAGGAATTTCCATGGATCCGAGTAAGGTCGAAGAAGTTCTTAACTGGGAGAGACCTAGGAGTGTGGCTGAGATTCGTAGTTTCTTGGGTTTGTCTGGCTATTATAGGCGTTTTATTGAGAAGTTCTCTTCGATAGCTAGGCCGATGACTCAGTTGACACAGAAAGATAGGAAGTTTGTTTGGACCGATGAGTGTGAGTCGAGTTTCCAGTTGCTTAAGGAGAAGTTGACTACTGCTCCTGTGTTAGCTTTGCCTTCGGGTTCTGGAGGTTTTGTGGTTTGCTCTGATGCTTCTCTGAGTGGTTTGGGTTGCGTGCTGATGCAAAACAGGTGCGTGATAGCCTATGCGTCTCGACAGTTGAAGCCCCATGAGACGAGATACCCCATTCATGATTTAGAGTTGGCTGCGATAGTGTTTGCCTTGAAGATTTGGCGTCACTATTTGTATGGTGAACAGTTTGTGGTGTACACCGACCACAAGAGTTTGAAGTATATCTTCACACAGTCAGATTTGAAAATTAGGCAACGCCGTTGGATGGAGTTGCTGAAGAATTTTGAGTGCGAGATTCAGTATCAGCCTGGGCGGATGAATTTAGTGGCCGATGCTTTGAGTAGGAAAGCCCAATCTGCGATCTTGATGTCGATGAGTATATCCAAAGTCCATGAGGATTTGGGGACTTCTGGGTGGCGTTTCCAACCGAGTGATCAGTATTTTGTGGTTTCTTCTTTTCGGGTTGAGCCACAGATTGTAGCAGACATTAGAGCAGCGCAAAGGACTGATCCATATGTTCATGAGTTGAAGGTTAAGGCTCGGAATGGTCAGTCTGAGGATTTTTCTATTTCTTCTGATGGATGCTTGAGATTTCAAGGTAGATTGGTGGTTCCGAATTTGATTGACTTGGATGGAGCTCATTGTAGTCGTTACAGTGTGCATCCGGGCGAGAGGAAGATGTATCATGCTTTGAAGTCTCACTATTGGTGGGAAGGCATGAGGAATGACATCTCTGGGTTTGTATCTCGATATTTGAATTGTCAGCAGGTCAAGGCTGAGAGAATGAGACCTGGTGGATTGCTATGGAGTTTAGAAGTGCCTCAGTGGAACTGAGGGCACATCGCCATGGATTTTGTGACTCATTTTCCTCGATCGAGTAGGGGATGTGATGTTGTTTGGGTTGTTGTTGATAGACTTTCGAAGTCAGCCCATTTCAATCCCTGTAATGTGAGGTGTTCGATGAAGAAGATGGCACGACTGTACATTGACCATGTAATGAGATTGCATGGAGTGCCGGTTTCGATAGTGTCTGATAGAGATCCAAGGTTTACTTCCCGATTCTGGAAGAGCTTGCAGGCAGCAATGGGTTTGAGATTGGCTATGAGTACCGCCTATCACCCACAGACAGATGGTCAATCTGAGAGGACCATTCAGATTTTAGAGGATATGCTGCGAGCAGTTGTTTTGGATTTCAGTGGTGGCTGACAGGATTCTTTGTCCTTAGTTGAATTTTCTTATAACAACAGCTACCAAGTGACTATTGGGATGGCCCATTTTGAAGCGTTGTATGGTCGTAAGTGTAGATCATCGATCTGCTGGGAAGAGATTGGTGAGAAGCAGTTGTCTACTCCTGAGTTTGTGCAGCACATGAAGGATCAGATTGAATTGATTCGGAGTAGGATGAAAGCTGCTCAGGATCGACATGCTAGCTATGCTAACAGAAGACGCCGACCTCTAGAATTCGAAGTTGGTGATCGAGTGTTTCTCAAAGTTTCTCCTTTCAAGAGCGTGATGAGATTTCGATTGAAGGGTAAATTGGCTCCTAATTCGTTGGTCCCTTTGAGATTGTTGAGAGGATTGGACAGTTGGCTTAGATTGAGGCTGCCTGATGAGTTAGCAGCGATGCATGATGTGTTTCATGTGTCAATGTTGAGAAAATATGAGCCAGATCCGTCCCATGTGTTGAGGACTGATGAAGTAGAGCTGGATTCTACCTTGAGCTATGTGGAATATCCAGTGCAGATTCTGGATAGGAAGGAGAAGCAGCTGAGGAATAAGGTTATTCCGTTGGTGATGGTCCAGTGGAGCAAGCATGGTCGTGAGGAAGCTACCTGGGAAGTAGAAGAGAAGATGAGACAAGAGTGGCCTCATCTGTTTGAGCGTTGACAGTGGAGTTGTGTTGGTGAGTTATGGTGTTTTGTTAATTTCTGCCCTGTGTTTGCCTTTGATTTCTAGGACGAAATCTCTTAAGATGGGGAGAATGTGAGGACTAGAATTTGCTAAGCTCAACTTATTAGCTAATCAGATTTGGTTTAGAGTTAGCTAATTGAGTTTTTGATTATCGGGTTTTCAGATTTGAGGACTTGGTGATTTTATAATTTCAGATTTGAGCGGAATATGGATGTTCAGATGTGTCCTTGTGTGTTTGCGTGAATTGTCGCAAGCAAGGAGTGAAACGCTGTCGTTTCAAGTGCTAGTCAGATTTGGTGTTGCAAGAGAATGCGACATCGTATTATGTTTGCAGACTTATCCCTAGTGAGAGGAATCTGTTTAATGGCGTGGTCATATGTCAACGTTGGTCAACGGTACTGCGTAGACCGGTGTGGTTTGATTATTCAGATGTGATCAAAGTCTGGATAAGAGTTAGCGGGATCTGTTGTGAGAGCGTGACTTCGATGCTACATCGTTATAATAAGTAAGAGCGACGTCGTTTTGGTATCAGAAGCGCGTGTTTGTTTGGAGATCAGATCTGAGTTAGCGTTGGCAGTTGTGAGTGATAGCTGAGGCCAGATTTGAGAGACTTCCGCCTTAGCGATGAGATCAGAATTGGTCGGTGGTTGATTTCCACTGTAGCTTGGATCTGGGGATTTAACCAAGTGTCGATCAACACTTAGAGTATTTCGAACCTGATATTCCTTATCTTCATTCCCGATAACCCTCGATTGCTACTGTTCACCCGAATCCTATTGCCGTCGTTTTTCGCCGTCGTTTGGAGTAAGACTGGTAGCGTTGAGCTCGTCTTCTCTAGGGCTTTCGATTGATATCAGTTTGGAGACTTGAGTCTCTGGATTTGAGGAGCGCGAAGTTGTTGCAGTGTTCGCAGGTCTTCGCGATTGTGGACCAGTAGTTCTTTTGTTCTTTAACAGCTTTGGATTTCAGCTGGTAGTGGCTTCTGTTGTGTTCGTCGTGAAGCTGCTTGGACAGTAGACTTGAGTTGGCTGCTGCTCCCTTGTTTTCATAAGATCTGTTGAGGTTTGAGGTACGAATTGAGCTATATTCAGCAGTTTCGATATTCAGCTTTGGGAATATTTTTGTCGTGAATTAGCTGCTGTGAATTGTATTGATTGCTGTTTGATCCTGTGCTCATATCTGTGCTATGTGCGTGTGGTTTTATGCATGGACTAAGCATGAGTTTGCTGTGCATTCACGCATACATATTGAGCCTGATTCTTTTGAAAGATGAATCATAGGGCGTTTAGGCAGTTACCTTGCTGGCGTCTAGGCGCCTGGCTCCGACCAGTTTCACGAGGAAACCGGCACTTCACGGTAGGTGGCGGTAGATTACGTCAATCAGGTCCACGACTGGAAGGGAGACTCCTTCGTCAGCCTGCACTAGAAGGCCTGACGAGATCGGCACGAACGGAAACTCCTCGAAAAGTTGGCCGGAATAAATTCCGGCGTGGGAGGCGGCGGCGGCGCAAGGCGCAAGGCGCAAGGCGGCTTGGGAGAGGAGGGAGGCGTGTGCTTTTAGGGTTAGGGTTGTGTAATAAAGTGTCAAGTGTTTTGATTAAAGCCTCTAAGTCTATTTAAATAGACTAGTGACAGACTTGGACCGGCCCAACGGGCAGGGGTCCAACGTATGAACATTCGGTTCATCCCTATCACCGTGACTTCATCATAACTCCGATCGCCGATCAGATCGGACCGATCGACTCAGTTTCCAAAACTAAATACTATGATATGAAAAACCATTTTTCAGAACCCCAGTGCAAAATGACCGTTTTGCCCTCAACAGCGGAAAATCACGATTTGACCCCTATTGACTTTTAGGAAGTCGCACTCCCCAAAATCCTCTTCCCATGCTCAACACATTGAGATCGGTTTCCGTGCGGGAATCTCGAACCAGTACTTGTGTGACCCTCAATGGTTCAGGGATACAGCTAGCCGTGGGCCCACAACCATTGTGGCTCCGGAATCACAATTCCGGACTTGCCCAACGGATCATGGTAAGAGCGTCTAGCAACATCGCCCCATGATCCCCTAGGTATCACTGATAGTGCCTGCAAGAACCAGTTGGTCGTGGTTAGCGTACAGTACGGTCCTTTCAATCCATATATCCCGATCAGATCAACGACGTAAATCGAGAGTCGCTAGAGATCCGATAGCTATGCATACATCTTGGAGATCGAATAGTGACATCGCGAGTGTAACTAGGCAAACACATTTACCTAAAACACTTGTAGTACTCTGGCCAGAGATTTGCACACTATTATCCCCTCAGATAGCATAGGATATCCACGCATGTCTGCGAGCGGTGAATCCTCGACAACGATGCATCGACTCCTACA
>KV002325.1:96409-120920 GCA_001598015.1 Dorcoceras hygrometricum | reverse complement strand
GATACCTAGGGGATCATGGGGCGATGTTGCTAGACGTTCTTACCATGATCCGTTGGGCAAGTCCGGAATTGTGATTCCGGAGCCACAATGGTTGTGGGCCCACGGCTAGCTGTATCCCTGAACCATTGAGGGTCACACAAGTACTGGATTTGAGATTCCCGCACGGATACTCAGCTCAATGTGTTGAGCATACGAAGAGGATTTTGGGGAGTGCGACTTCCTAAAAGTCAACAGAGGTCAAATCGTGATTTGCCGATGTTGAGGGGCAAAACGGTCATTTTGCACTGGGGTTCTAAAAAATGATTTTTCAGATCATAGCATTAAGTTTTGGAAACTGAGTTGATCTGTCCGATCTGATCGGCGATCGGAGTTACGATGAAGTCTCGATGATGGGGATGAACCGAATGTTCATCCGTTGGACCCGGGCCCGTTGGGCCGGATCCAAATCCATCACTAAGTCTATTTAATATAGACTTAGGAGACTTAATCAATATACTAGACTACAACTTAACCCTAAACCTAGCTCTTGGCCGCCGCCCCCTCCTCTCTAAACAAGCCGCCGCCGCCGCCGCCTCCTTCGCTGGAAATCGTTCCGGCCAATCTTGACGAGGAGAATCCATCCGCGCCGATCTCGTCAGGCCTTTTAGTGCAGGCTGACGAAGGAGTCTCGCATCTTGTCGTGGACCGGATTGACGTTATCTACCGCCGCCTACCGTGAAGTGCCGGTTTCCTCGAGAAACTGGTCGGAACCAGGCACGAGTTGCCAGCAAGGTAGAAATCTAAACGCCCTATGAATGTCATAGATTTGTTTATTGTTTTGAACTGTATTGATCGTCTCCCGGCATTGTTTTTGTTCTTTCGCTGCCTCGCCGGGAGGCGTGATCCGGATCCGCCGTGGTTCCCCAACAGTGGTATCAGATCCAAGGTTTTCGGATCTGATCAATACAGTATTGCCATATTGTATCTAACATCTCATAATTCAGATCGGAAAAATCAAAAATTTTGATACGGCCGCCGGCCGCCGTTTGCGGCGGAGCCCCATCGCTCGCGCACATGAGGCACGCGACTTGCGCGCTGGCCGTGCAACGCTGGCCTTGTCCAGCGCAGTTGTTGCGCTGATGTCTGGGCGGCGCTGGGCGCCTCCTTCACGCACGATGGCCGGACGTGGGACGCCGCTGGTTGTGCATCGCTGGTGCTGGAAGCGCGCTTCCATGCGCCGACCATGGGTGAAACACTGCCGCACGATGGGCGATTGTCGTGCGCTGCCTTGCGCACGGTTGCGCCACTGGCTGGCGCAACCACTGACCGACGCCCGCTTGCTGGACGCTGCTGGTCGCGCGAGGAGGTTGGCTGCTGGACGCGCAACGTGCGCACGGCCGTGCGTCGTGCTTGGCTGATGTGTTTCCTGATGAGATCCCGGGATTACCTCCATATCGAGAAGTAGACTTCAGCATTGAATTGATGCCAGGTACACAACCAATATCAAAAGCACCATACCGAATGGCACCAAGAAGCATGTGAGAACAGTTTTCTGGAATTGAAGAAGAGATTAACTACTGCACCAGTGTTAACAATTCCTTTGGGAACTGGTGGATTTGTTGTATATTGTGATGCATCTCACCAAGGATTGGGGTGTGTTTTGATGCAGCGAGGTCATGTGATTGCATACGCCTCCAGACAGTTAAAACCGCATGAAATTCGATATCCTATTCATGATCTTGAATTGCCAGCTTTCGTGTTTGCATTGAAGATATGGCGACATTATTTGTATGGCGAGAAATTTGAGATCTTTTCTGATCATAAGACTCTGAAGTACCTATTTTCCCAGTCAGAATTGAATATGAGACAACGAAGATGGCTGGATTTATTGAAAGACTTTGATTGTGAGATCAAGTATTATCCAGGGAAATCGAATGCGGCAGCTGATGCTCTGATTAGGAAGATTTGTGCTTTATCTTTGACTACAATCGGGTGTCTAATTTGATAGAAACTTGCTGCATTTCTGGGTATGTATTTGAAACAGAAAGAAAACCAATGAGAATTTGTGCTATCAGTGCTGAACCTGAACTGCTGATTCGAATTAAAGAAGCACAAAAGAGAGATTTGAATATCCAAAAATCAATTGAACTAGTGAAGTCAGGACATCAATCGGAATATCGCTTAAACCACGAAGATGTGTTGTATGTGAACAGCAGACTTGTTGTTCCAGATGTCGTGGAATTGAAAAACCAAATTTTGAATGAAGCCCATCGAAGTAAATTCAGCATTCACCCTGGTGGCAGGAATATGTATAATGATTTGAAGAAACAATACTGGTGGAAACAAATGAAGGCTGATGTGACTGAATTTGTTTCAAAGTGTTTGAACTGCCAGCAGGTGAAAGCGGAAAGAAAAAAACCCGCTGGTTTATTATAGAGTCTATCAGTTCCTGAATGGAAATGGGATCATATTTCCATGGACTTTGTAACGAAATTTCCAAAATCATCCCGAGGTTGTGATGCAATCTGGGTGATTATCGATAGGTTGACAAAATCTGTGTGTTTTATTCCTTATCGAATGACCTATCGACATGATCAAATGGCAGATCTTTATGTTAGAGAAGTGGTAGGACTTCATGGAATACCAAAATCGATTGTCTCTGATAGAGATCCCAGATTTACTTCTCATTTTTGGAGTAGTTTACAGCAAGCGCTGGGTACAAGCTACATCTAAGCACTGCTTATCATCCTCAAACTGATGGGAAATTTGAAAGAACAATTCAGACACTTGAAGATATGCTTAGAGCAGTGGTATTAGATTTTGGTGTGTCATGGCAAGATTCATTACCGCTGGTGGAATTTTCATACAACAACAGCTATCAAACCAGTATAGAAATGGCTCCGTTTGAAGCGTTGTATGGAAGGAAGTGTCGTTCAACATTATACTGGGATGATATTTCAGAAGTGCCGGAATTGGGACCGGATTTGATTAGAGAGATGACTGAAAAAGTAAAATTGATTCAGCAGAGAATGCGAACAGCACAACATAGACAAACGAAATATGCGAATACCAGGCGTAGGCCTTTGAGTTTTGAAACAGGGGACAGAGTATTTTTGAAAATTTCTCCGTTTAGAGGCACAATCAGATTTTGAAAGCGTGGAAAATTGTCTCCTAGATTCATTGGTCCTTATGAAATTTTAGAGAAGATAGGTGATCTAGCATATCGACTGGCCTTACCTCCATCTCTTTCGGGTATACATGATGTTTTTCATGTATCTATGCTGAGAAAATATTCCTGATGCTTCTCATATTATTCCTGCTAAAGAAGCTGAATTGGATGAAACTCTAAGTTATTTTGAACAACCAATTCAGATTCTTGATCGGAAAGAAAAACAACTTCGAACGAAAGTGATTCCATTAGTGAAGATTCAATGGAATCGACATGGCGTTGAAGAAGCAACGTGGGATGTAGAAGATGACATGAAACAACGATTCCCATATCTCTTCCAATAAGGTTAGCTCTTGTTCAGCATCCATTTCTCCTTATGTTCCATGTTATATAGCAACTGCTGATGAGTTCGAGGACGAACTCGAATCTTAGAGGGGGAGAAATGTATTGCCCGGAATCATTAAGAAGAGGATTAATCTAATAATTCCGATATTGAAGAATTGATAAAGCTGGATTATGAGCTCGGATTTCTTCTGGAAGTGTTGGGTGATTAAGAAATTGTGTATCGTTAAATCACGCTAAGTGTGAGAACCAGACGAAGTAACCAGGCAAAGAAATTTGATAAATTTAGCAGCAGGTTACTGTAGCTCGCGACTGGTTGAATTTTGAAATTCAGTTGAAGCGTGAAGTGTTATTCTTGGTTACATCTGGAAGCAGACGCGCGAACACAAGAGTCAATGAGAAAGCGCCACGTGTTGGTTACTATACGAGGAATCAGCAGGAAGAGTTCATTATGCATCTGCTGATTGACGTACCTGCTGGTTATTGATGTATACCTGCTGGTTCGTGATGTATCGGCTGGTTTATGATGACGTCGGTGCTACGTCGTCGTTTTGTAATAAACGCGAACCAGTCGAGGAGAGTATGTGGAGATTGGTTCCAGCTGAGAAAATAATGCGACATCGTTTTGACTTATGATTATGAGCCTCGATACGATGTCGTTTAGCAACCAGACGAGGAATTGGAAATCAGTCGATAGATTGTTGTATCTGCTGGTTATCCAGTCAAGGGAACAATGCGACACCGTTTTGATTATGAAACAGGAAATGTTGATACGATGCCGTTTCGAATAATGTTGTGAAATCAGCCGTTGGAATAGGAAAGCGACCAGCTGCTGGTTACTTGTTAATAGAAGCGATACCAGCTGATGACCGTTACGACGTCGTTGGAATTAATTAGAACGACATCGTTTGAGTTTTGAAGTGTTGCGACTGGATTTATGTTGCGACTGGATTCTTGTTGCGACTGGTTGTTACTGCTGGTTGTTGCTTCTGCTGAAGAACAAGAGAATGAGAGTCGAACAGCAACTGAGGAAGATCAACAGCAGTTGAAGAATCTGTTTATCGTTATCCACTTTCGAAGCGGTGGAAGTATATCCTGTGTGAATACTCAGCATGACACGTGGAACTCGAATTGAACACGTTGGAAATGCTGCAGAACCACAGAAATAGTTGTCTATAAATAAGAGTGAATTCGAAATGCTGAGAACATCTTGACTACAGATATCGAACTTTGATTCTGCAAATATCTCAGGAAGTGAGGAACAGAGTGTAAGAACATTAACTGAAGCATTTTGAAAACAGAGGAACGAAGGTATAATCTGACAGAAGAGTCAGGAACTAGATTACTCGAGAATGATATTTCTTGAGTATTCCGCTGAAATCACATACATATTTGATTACTGTTCTTGATTTAGAACTTGAGTTATATGTGTGTCGATCCATCACAGGTAGTGGATCTTTTATATTTGCATGAGTTTGCATATTGAAGAGAATTGAATTGATTCTAATGCCCAGGACTGATTTGGCCTGATTTTCAAAGCCGGAGATGGTTTCGATAGATGAATATTCATGTCAAGATCGGATATGAATCTTAATGGCGTCGAACTGATATGGAATCAATTCTGAAATCGAAGAAGAGAACTAGAATCATTTCATTTCATTGCATTCGTTTTTACAGTTGATAAACTGTTGTGCATTTTATTGTTATTATGCGTATCTGCTGATTATACTGAGATGATTCTCACCGGAGTTTATCCGGCTGTTGTTTTGTTTTGTGTGTGTGCATGACAACAGGAAGAAGGAACTAGTGGGGAGCAACCAAGGGTAATAATAGAGAACTACCTAGCAGCTGGATCAGCAGCAGGAAGAATAAAACACCAGCTGAGAGTCGATGTTTGTTTGAACAGTTGGTCTTAGGTTGTTCGAGTCTGGTTTTGTATATAAGATTCAAGTTTGTACTAATGAACTTAGTTTGTAATCTCTATGGCCCATGGAGCATTCTTATAAATAGATACTATTTCCGATACAAGCTGAACCCTTTTTGCTTCTGCTGGTTGAAAATTTTTTTTAGTAACTTATGTATGAACCAGATTAGATTTATTAAACTTGTTTAGTTTAAATTAATAACCCACTGATTAAGATTAGAAGATTAATTGTGAGCAGAGAGCCTCACAACCGACGATTACTCTAGGTATGGGTACTTGTACTTGATGAAGTACAAGTCTGAATCCTTTGAAAGGTTCAAAGAATTCAAGGCTGAAGTAGAAAATCAATTAGGCAAAAGTATTAAAGCACTTTGATCTGATCGAGGTGGTGAATACTTGAGTGCTGAATTTCAAGACTATCTCAAAGAGAATGGGATTCTCGCACAGTGGACCCCTCCGGCCACACCACAGCTCAATGATGTAGCGGAGCGTTGTAATCGGACCTTGTTGGACATGGTTCGATCTATGATGAGCTTCACTGAACTTCCTACCTCATTTTGGGGCTATGCGCTCGAAACGGCGGTAATGTTGTTGAACAATGTCCACACCAAGGCAGTGGATAAGACTCCATATGAGATATGGATGGGCAAACCACCCAAGTACTCATACATGAGGATTTGAGGATGTCCTGCTTACGTGAAGCAGACAGTGGGAGATAAGTTGGATACGAGATCCATCTTATGCTACTTCATTGGGTATCCAAATATTCCATTGGATACTACTTCTACTATCCGAGCGAAACAAAAGTGTTTGTTTCTAGGAATGCCACCTTTATGGAAAGGGAATTTCTGCTTGATAGAAAGGGCAAAATAGTAGAACTAGAAGAGGTTCGAGATCCAATCGAAGTACCAGGTGAGTCTCCCGCACCTACAGAGCCAATACCAGAAATGGTCGCACCTAGGAGATCCGAAAGGGTTCCTAGAGCTCCTGAGAGATATGGTTTTCTCCTTGAAGAAGATCAAGGTGATCAAGTTGTTGGATCTAATCCAAGAACTTTCAAGGAGGCAATTTCCGATGCTGATTCTAATTTGTGGCTTGAAGCAATGCAGTCTGAGTTTGACTCAATGCATGCTAACCAAGTTTGGACTCTCGTTAACCCTCCCGAAGGAATTGTTCCTATTGGGTGCAAATGGGTGTACAAGAGAAAACTTGGGCCTGATGGTAAGGTACTGACCTACAAGGCACGACTGGTCGCGAAAGGCTACACTCAAAGGCAAGGTGTTGACTATGATGAAACCTTCTCGCCAGTCGCAATGTTCAAGTCAATTAGGATCCTGTTAGCCATAGCCGCATGGTACGACTATGAGATATGGCAAATGGATGTGAAAACTGCGTTCCTTAATGGAAACATTAAGGAAGAGATCTACATGACGCAGCCTGAGGGTTCCACATCTGTTGGAAGCGAGCATAAGGTATGCAAACTTCAGAGAACGATCTACGATCTCAAACAAGCATCGCGAAGTTGGAACCTGAGATTCGATGAAACAATTAAGGAATTTGGTTTCATCAAGAATCCCGTGGAGCCATGCGTATACAAGAAGGTAGTTAAAAGTGCTGTGACGTTCCTCTTACTTTATGTTGATGACATTCTACTCATTGGGAATGATGTAGGAATGCTGCAGTCAACTAAAGTATGGTTGTCTAGCAGATTTTCGATGAAGGACATGCGTGAAGCATCCTATATTCTTGGAATACAGATCTATCGGGATAGATCTAAACGGATGCTCGGACTCACCTAAGCTACCTACATCGATACCATACTTAAGAGGTTTTCTATGGAAGAGTCCAACAGAGGACACCTACCTATGTGCCACGGGGTCACTCTATCTAAGTCTATGTGTCCAAAGACTAATGAGGAGATAGAGAGTATGGCACGTGTACCATATGCCTCGGCAATAGGTAGTATTATGTATGGCATGATCTCGACTAGACCGGATGTCGCATATGCTCTGAGTGTCACGAGCCGCTACCAGGCCAACCCCGGCCAATTGCATTGGAAGGCCGTGAAGGATATTCTTAAGTACTTGCGAAGGACTAAGAATATATTCATGGTCTATGGGGGTGGTGAACTGAAACTGGAAGGCTACACTGATTCTAGCTTCCAGTGTGACGTGGATGATTCGAAATCAACCTCTGGATTTGTATTCATGCTCAATGGTGGTGCTGTCTCTTCGAAGAGTTCCAAGCAAGACACCATCGCGGATTCAACCACTGAGGCTGAGTACATCGCAGCATCAGCTGCTGCTAAGGAGGCCTTTTGGATAAGGAATTTCGTCCAAGAGTTGGGCATCATTCCTAATGGAGTTGGTCCAGTCCCGGTGTAATATGACAACACGGGTGCCGTTGCGCAAGCAATGGAGCCTAGGTCTCAACAAAGATCCAAACACATACTGAGGAAATACCACATAATCCGTGATATTGTGGCTAGAGGTGACATAGCAGTTGAGAGAGTCGCCTCTGCGGACAACGTTGCTGATCCACTTACGAAGCCCTTGCCAGGACCCTTGTTTGAAAAAACATCGCGAAACAATGGGACTGCGTCTGATGAGTAGTTGGCTTTAGGGCAAGTGGGAGATTGTTAGAGTAGATGCCCAACTAGCCAACTTGTGGAGTGTGGATTTATAGACTCTTGTGTATGACAATCTTTATATATGTTATACGCATTTTATTCATATGGCATTCTTTACTTTCATTGTGTGTATGATGATTTACAATTGCGTTGAGTAAAGACCTAGGATACACCCAAGTGTATGTTAGATGTGATAGTGGGTATGACGGCTATCATGAAACACATCTAATAGTCACTGTGTATTCTGAACATGTTCCTAGTCGATTGGGCCGTCAAAATGAGGATAAGGCCACCCGAGTTCAAGACTAGTATCTGCGATGCGAAGTACCATGTTTCATTGGTAGGGAACATTATGATGTTCTGAGCATGCAGATAGATAGTGACCTGGTGATCTATCGAACTACCCTCCTTCGGACTTTCCAAGTGGTTACCATTTGGCGAGTGGATAAGTCCAAGGTCTTGGTTGTACTGATTAGTCCTCACGACTCGAAACGTCATTGAGACTCTACATGATAGGCGTCTCACTTTGACCCGTTTGACGACTCACTTGGGGTCATAAGGCGTCGGGATTGGGTGAGACCCCGATGCATGTAGGAGTCGATGCATCGTTGTCGAGGATTCACCGCTCGCAGACATGCGTGGATATCCTATGCTATCTGAGGGGATAATAGTGTATAAATCTCTGGCCAGAGTACTAGAAGTGTTTTAGGTAAATGTTTTTACCTAGTTACACTCGCAATGTCACTATTCGATCTCCAAGATATATGCATAGCTATCGGATCTATAGCGACTCTCGATTTACCAATGGTCGTTGATCTGATCGGGATATATGAATTGAAAGGACCGTACTGTACACTAACCACGACCAACTGGTTCTTGCAGGCACTATCAGTGATACCTAGGGGATCATGGGGCGATGTTTCTAGACACTCTTACCATGATCCGTTGGGCAAGTCCGGGATTGAGATTCCGGAGCCACAATGGTTGTGGGCCCACGGCTAGCTGTATCCCTGAACCATTGAGGTTCACACAAGTACTGGATTCGAGATTCCCGCACGGATACTCAGCTCAATGTGTTGAGCATGAGAAGAGGATTTTGGGGAGTGCGACTTCCTAAAAGTCAACTCGGGTCAAATCGAGATTTCCCGACGTTGAGGGGCAAAACGGTCATTTTGCACTGGGGTTCTGAAAAATGGTTTTTCAGATCATAGTATTCAGTTTTTGAAACTGAGTCGATCGGTCCGATCTGATCGGCGATCGGAGTTACGATGAAGTCACAGTGGTGGGGATGAACCGAATGTTCACCCGTTGGACTCGGGCCCGTTGGGCCGGTACAATCCTACCACAAGTCTATTTAATTAGACTAGACCTCATTAACCAAAACACTAGATGATCAAACCCTAACCCTAGAGCACTAAACACGCCGCCCCTTCTCTTCCTCAAGCCTCACGCCGCCGCCGTGCGCCGCCCGCCGGAAAATCGTTTCCGACCTAGTTTTTCGAGGAGAATCCGTTGGCGATAAAATCCTTCAGCTTTATAGTGCAGGCTGATTGGAGGGAGATCGATTCCGGTCGTGGACCTGATTGACGGATCTACCGCCACCTACCGTGAAGAGCCGGCGTTCTTGTAATCCCGGTTGGAGCCAGGCACAAGTTGCCAGCAAGGTAGCAAATTCTAAACGCCCTATGAATGTCATATTGTGAATTGTTCATCGTATTGATCGTCTCCCGGCATATATTTTTCTGTTCTTCCGCTGCCTCGCCGGGGGGGTCTGATCCGGATCCCAACAATCGCGAGTGTAACTAGGTAAACCCATTTACCTAAAACACTTCTAGTACTTCGGCCAGAGATTTAAACACTATTATCCCCTCAGATATCATAGGATATCCACGCATGTCTGCGAGCGGTGAATCCTCGACAATGATGCATCGACTCCTACATGCATCGTCTAAACGCCCTATGAATGTCATATTGTGAATTGTTCATCGTATTGATCGTCTCCCGGCATATATTTTTCTGTTCTTCCGCTGCCTCGCCGGGGGGGCGTGATCCGGATCCCAACAATCGCGAGTGTAACTAGGTAAACCCATTTACCTAAAACACTTCTAGTACTTCGGCCAGAGATTTAAACACTATTATCCCCTCAGATATCATAGGATATCCACGCATGTCTGCGAGCGGTGAATCCTCGACAATGATGCATCGACTCCTACATGCATCGGGGCCTCATCCAATCCCGCCGCGTAACGACCCCAAGTGAGTCGGCAAACGGGTCAAAGTGAGGCGCCTATCATGTAGAGCCTCAATGTCGTTTCGAGTCGTGAGGACTAATCAGTACAACCAAGACCTCGGACTTATCCACTCGACAAATGGTAACCACTTGGAAAGTCCGAACGAGGGTAGTTCGATAGATCACCAGGTCACTATCTATCTGCATGATCAGAACATCACAATGTTCTCTACCAATGAAACATGGTACTTCACATCGCAGATACTAGTCTCGAGCTCGGGCGGCCTTATCCTC
This sequence comes from Dorcoceras hygrometricum, assembly GCA_001598015.1. Taxonomy (NCBI): domain Eukaryota; kingdom Viridiplantae; phylum Streptophyta; class Magnoliopsida; order Lamiales; family Gesneriaceae; genus Dorcoceras; species Dorcoceras hygrometricum. Next base: position 110,353 of record KV002325.1, on the reverse strand, counting down.
ATTTTGACGGCCCAATCGACTAGGAACTAATTCAGAATACACAGTGACTATTAGATGTGTTTCATGATAGCCGTCATATCCACTATCAGATCTAACATACACTATAGCGCATTCTAGGTCTTTACTCAACGCAATTGTTAATCATCATACAACACAATGAAAGTAAAGAATGCCATAAATAAATGCGAATATCATATATAAAGATCGTTTCATACAAGAGTCTATGAACCCACACGCCACAAGTTGGCTAGTTGGGCATCTACTCTAACAGACGTCACGACTTCTGAATACTTCAATACACTGAGATGACGTCACGACTTCTGAATTCTACAAAACGCTGAGATGACGTCACAACTTCTGAAAACTTCTGCGAAGACTTAATGTTATTTCTTGGTCTTATTTTGTTATCACCAAAACTAATAAATTTTATCTTAACAGATACGATGTTCACCCGCTTTGGTATATAAGTAATTTAAGCCATGACAACCGCAGCTTACCCTTGCATAGCATTAATGGAGATACGATGAAGATTTTCAAAGGGGTTTGACTCTACTCGATACTCTTTTTTTTTACCGTTGAAGTTGAAGAGTATAAATAGTTGAAGATTTCAAATGAAGAAGCTCTCCATGCATTTTTAAGCTCTCGCTCTCACGCTCTCAATTTCTGGGAATTTTCAAGTGCTCAAAAATATTCTAAGTCCCAGTGTTTGATCTCGAAGAACATTTCTTTGTTCTTATTAGATTTATCTTCGAGATAACTACAGTACTCAAAACATTGTTCATTGTATTATTCATATTGAGTCTGTAACGAACGTGCTTCTTGAAGCAGTTCGAAAATCTATTTGATTGTAAACAGCAGAGTATCTGCTTGGTTGTGGTGGCTAGGAGTTCACTTGGAGCGAGGCTCAGTGATTGGGTGTCTACATTGTCTGTATTCATCAAAATCTTCTAGTGGAACCTTCCTGCAGAGGAAGAAGGGGAGACGTAGGATTTGATATCCGAACTTCCATAAACAAACTCTTGATCCCTGCATTTTTACTTTATTTGCATCGTATTTATTTCTCTTAACTGTTCACTGCTCAATCGATTTATTTCCGCATAATTTATTGTTAACCGAGTGGACATCTTTAAATTGAGAACCTCAGATCTGGTAACTCAGATCTGAGTTTAGCGAAGGCTTGTAAAATCATTTTTAAGGTCTCTAAAAATTAAAATCGAAGGAGTTCATTCAACCCCCCCCCCTCCTTCTGAACTCCTAAGCCTATTTTCGATCCTAATTGATCCTATCAATTCAAAATCATTTTTCCTCGTTCTTGCCTCAAATAAATTCCTCAAATCCTCAACAAATAAATGAATTATCATGAAAATTTCTGCCCATAAATACTTCAAACGTAAACATGTGCACTTTAAATAGTCAAACATTCTAAAAATCATTTTCTAGGCATTTAAATTTCATAAAATGTTCAAAAATCTCATAAATTATAAAAAATGCTTAAAAACAGTTCATAATATTCTTAAATCATCAAATAAAGTCATTCATGAATTTTGACAGCCCCTAAGACTCACTTTCCCAACTTTCCCGAAAATGCCCCGAGAGGAACCGCTCTGCGCGACAAAACCGTAAAAACCATCAAAAATCCATTTCTTAACCAAATAACCTCAAATTTGAACCCACGTGACCCTAACTCGATTAACTAGATTCTGGAATAAACCCAATTCAAAAACAATGTCTGAGGTGACCACACTGACGCTCGTAACCCTACTGGTCGCGCACAGGGACTCATCTGTGAGAGGCTAGAAACACAACTTCGAACCAGCCCCTTCCCTTGACCCCAGCACCCGAACGAAACCTCACACAGCCCATGGACGAGGGCTCCTGCTAACCCCTTGGAACCAAAACCTAAGCCATACTAGACTTCTCCTCCCTTCAAGATCCACCCTTGACAACACCAATGCAACCTCACTCACACACCAAACGGCCTTAACCCTCTCCCCCTACTCAGCCTCCAAGGCTCCACATGCTCTATCCAAAGGCTGTTTTCAGCTATGAATGGACTGACCATGTCTCAACCCGAAGCCAAAGGGGAGAAGGGGATAGAGCCACAAACTATACCCAACCCAAGCTCTATCCTTTCAACTCCTCTCCTTCACCAAAGGTCCAGATCTGAACTAGGCTACAAATACATAAATGAATTACATTAAACAGCATGATATGCATTAAAAGTGGATTCATCCAATCACCATAACATAAATACACACACATATGTACATAGACTTGAAAGGTGCATGAAGGAAGCTTTGTACTTGCCTTTCTTTGTAAAAACTTACAACCTAGAAGTGATGTAGGCTTTGAGGAAGACAAGGAACACCACACCAAGCAAGGGAGAAGCCTTAAGCCACCACATAAATGGAGGCAATGGGGAGAGGTAGGGGGCGGCGTGCACAAGGGTTTGGGGGAGGGATTAGGGTTAGGGTTTCCTTTGTATAAGGGTGTGGTAGATTAGTGAGGGTAATTTAGGAATAATTAGGTAGATTAATGGCAAGAGTTGTGTTTAAGGAGTACTCAAAGTTGCTATTTAAAATGATAAAAGGTGCTACTCCTCCACACTTAGAAAATTTGAATGAAAGTTTGGTGAAAATGAACTCCCCTCCTAGCCTATTATTTTCAAAAATATGAGGTTGGAATAAGGTAAGAAGATTTGATTGTTATTAATGAAGCAAGTGTGTGTGTAAAACTTGTCATTTTAGTAGCAAAATGCTACTCATTTAAAAGAATAAAATCCTAAATCCCTCAAATTACTAAATTTTTTAAAACGGCTTCGAAATAAATTTTTCATTGAAAAATTCAATACCTCGGTGTCCCCGTGGTCTTCCTTCCAGCCTTGCATCATCTAAATACAAACTCTAAAAGGACTCGAAATCCAAGTCAAATAAATCATAAGGCAATAATCATGCAAATAATTAAATAAAACGATAAGACATGCGATTTAGGTAGCAAAATTCCTAGGCATTACAGGCACAGAAGACATCATCTAAAGTCAACTCGAGCCTCGCCTCCCTCAGCTCTCACCTTTTAGAAGTTGTTGCACATCTTAAGAGAGCTGATGATGTCAAAAAGGGGGAATATAGTAGCAGCAGCAGCAGCAGCAGAAAAGGGAAAGCAGCAGTAGATATAGATACAGAGACAGTGGTTGGAAACGCAGATGGGTCTAAAACGTTGTTTTCCGTTTTGAGGAAGAAGTTTTGAAGAGAAATTTATGAGTTCTTGTCCTAAGCTATTTTTGCTGATTAATAAAACAAAATTTTGGCTGCTAAGTTTTGTCATCACCAAAAAGGGGAAATTGTTACAAATAAATTAAGTTTTGGTGATAAAAATACAAGAACCAAATAGTTTACAGAAGTTGGTCGAAGATCGAAGAAAAACAGTTCAGAGCTCATGTAACAGCTTACAGCGTCGCGTTACAGTATACGAAGAGCAGAACAACTTACGATTTTAGTAAACAGTTCAGAGCTCATCGAACAGCTTATAGCGTTGTGCTACAGTGTACGAAGAGCAGAACGGCTTACGATGTTGCTACAACTCAGGACATCGTAGAACACCTTAGAGCATGGAGAGCATCTCAATACGCAACAAACAGTTTATCCCAACAGATTTCAGCTTAGTGATAGCAGAACAGTTTAGAGGGTTGTATATCAGCTTAGAAAAGATTTAGAATGGAGCTTCGCACAAAGAACAGCTTACAGTAGATTATGGGTTGGTACAGTACAGTAATCAGCTTAACAGCACAGGAAACAGCTTACAGCAAGAACAGCTCAGATCGCTCGAACAGTTTTCGTTTAGAGTTTATATGGTTTTCAGATCAGAGCGTGAAGAGCTAACTCTCAAGACAGTGTTTGTATTTTCGTCAGCTTATAGAATAGTTTGCGGAGAAGAAATTGCTACAGTAACCTGATATTAGCCACTTTCTAGGTACCATATATATATATATATATAATCTGTGTGTGTATTTTTTATGTTTGAATGTCGTCCACTTGCTGAGTGTTTCCTCAAACACTTTTCCCTCCTAGATAAGGACGAAAAATATGTTGAATAATAGAAGCAAAACATGTTTTCAGACTGATGAAAACTTATTACATGTTTTTTATTTCACTTCCGTATTTTTGTCATTCAAGTTATAAAGACAATCATTTTGATTATGCAATAGGGCTGGTTTTGATCTATACTATGAGACTTAATATTTTACAATGTATAATTGTTAAATATAACCGATGTCATATATCTCGATCTAGGAGCATGACAGAATATCTACACATATTTCTTCTTATATGGTCTCTCATGTGCACGTTTCGTTAACCTACCTAGTCTATTAAAATGCATAACACAAAATCAAGTATTTAGTCATAACCGGCAACATATGGTTGATGCCTAATACATGTTCTGCTAGTGATGACAGTTTTCTCCGCGGGACGGTTTTCGGGTTGGAATATCAATTTCGGGTTCCGGGTTTTAAAACCCGTGTTGAATTTGGGGTGGGTATGGAGATACTATCTCTATCTTCAGACGATGATGATCTAAATAATAATAAGAATAATAATAATAATAATAAAAATAATGATGATGATGATGATAGTAATGATGATGATAATGATAATAATGATAATAATCATAATAAATAACAATAATAATAATAATTATAAAAGTGTTTTCAATTTAATTTTTTTCTTTATATCTTAGCATTTTGGAAATATGTACTAAAAGTAATGTTAAATTTGTTTGGAATAATGCGATTTGATAGAATCATTGATTAATAATATTAACACAGGTGAATTATTTATATAATATTAATTTATGTACCGTTAATTTCATTCACTTTTTATATGAATGCTGTTACTTTAATAAAAGTAGTATTAAAATTACATAAAAAAATTATTTTAACAAAAGTAGTAATTAAAATTACATAAAAGAATTAGAATGGATATGGGATGGGTTAAGGAATCCCCATCCTAGCGGGATCGGGAACGGCAATTCCCGGAGTACTAGAATAGGGGATGGGAGCAGGGATATAATTCAATGGTGAAAACGGGGATGACAGACCTGTCCCGACTCGGAGCATTGTTATTCATGGTTTTGTTCTTAAAGTCAAAGGAACCAAGTAAAAAATATGGGTAGAGCGCAAAATAGTAAATCACGTGCTTATTGGAAACATAGCAGCACACGTAACATTTTTGTTAAAAAATTATAAATCATGGCAATAATTACAGTAATTTGATAAATATAACTACTAGACAGTTGGGGCACGAATACAGAATATTGTGATATGTTTGCTGCGGAGCACAGCAAATATTCAGAGAGAAGGGGAAAAAAAGACGTCCAACGTGTTGTTAAGTTTCCATCAATAGTTCCAACAAAATCATAATATTATTTTCTATAAAAATAAAACGTATCTGAAAGTGGATATATGGAGAACATTCAAGTGAACAAATGGTTGACATATTATACAATTAAACTAAAATAAATCATCAAAAAAATACGTATCGTATAAAATTGCTAACTGGAAACTTCCGACATAATTAAAAGATTATATAACCATCAAGCAGAATCTAATGGCTCAGCCTCCGTGTCTCTTTCTTTCAACGAGGTCCATTCTTCTGTCTCTGGAAATGGGAAAACCAACCGCATGAAAACAAGCGAGTATAAAGATTTTTTAACGCTTACTAAAAAATATACGGCATTAGACTTCAAGAGAGTTGTCAATTCTAGGCAACGTTACTTACTTGGCTTGTCTCCAATCGCCGATAGCCGTTTTTGTAGGATGGAAGCCACAAAGAGGAAGATGGAGCACATACCAAACATAACAGTGATTGGAAATGCATTAACCTACAAATATTAAGATGGTTAGCATCCAATAGTTGGCTGGAACATAAAAAACGCATCTTCAAATGAGGTTTTGTAATCTGAATTCATTTCGGTCATAAATCAGCTAGATCAGATTCTATTATCATTTTATAAAAGTACTCAACTGTACCAGCAAGTAGTAATGTACCTTCTAAGGAAGACTGATTTGGACTAACATACAAAGATATTTGGGTGAGGGGTTGGGGGGCGGAGAGGCGAACAAATCGGGAAATTGCAAGAAACTTACATTGTACAGCACGATGCAGACAAAGATGTTTAGTGGGATGCGGAAGAAGTTCATGATGGTGCTTCGGGCCTCCTCAGGTATGTATTGGGATCTCATCTTCATAATGGATGGCCAGAAGATACCGACACAAGCTTCAAAAGTACAGAAACCAAGAAGCTGGAGACAGCCTGAGAAGGTGATGCCACCACCGTTCGCATTTGAAGGAGTTATGAAGAACTGTCGAAGAGAAGTAACATGTTATATGTTGTCCAACGTGAAATAATGTTAAACAATATGAGAAGTTAGGACATACATTGGTCAGTATGGGGAGCAAAAGCGAGGCAGAAGATATAACAAAAACAATCTGCATGTAGCTCTCTACTCTAATTGTATTCCGTGCCAATAAACGAGCTGCAATTGTGCTTCCCAACATTGAAGCCAACATAAAAGTGGCAAAAATAAATCCATGCGGAATATCTTCGTCATTTGGACTGAGAGCAGGTGTCCAGAGGAACACAAATGTGTACATCGAACCTTCAAACAAGGACTGTATTGCACCAAGCAACGCAATCTTCTCATCTGACAAATATCAAGTTCCAAGAAGGATTTGAATCAAGAAAGAGTTTGGAAATGAATAAGCAAGCCATGCTATTTGGTCGTAGCAAAAACAAATGAAGTAAACAACCGAAGTTTAAGGGGAGCAGCCGAAAAGTATCTACATCACGTAACCCCATTGTCTTCTTTGATTTCCTTGATAATTAAATGGACAGATGGGTTCCCAAGAACGTCACCTTTTACTTCTCATTACAGGCACACTGATTCATTAATGGAAGATTATTCATGTAAAAAATTCAGGAATACCTGAGGCAATTGCTACAGCTGCGCCCTTGAACTGAGTAAACAAGTCCTTGCTCTCTGAAGTGTCTCCATAATTCTCTGTCCATGACGCAAATATTACAGCCATTCCGATGGCTAGAAATACGGCAGCAGCATCAAAGGGTGATACAGGTCCAAGATTCAAGGTATCAACCAGCAGATTTCCAAACAACCCAGATAAAATGGCAACAAGACCATTTCCGAGAAATATTGCCTTGGAGAAAGTTAATGAGAGCCATTGCTGATCGAAACCCCGCTGCGGATATATATTGAATCAAAGAATTAATTCAATAACTATCCAGAAGGCAATCATTTTCAGAAATCACAATAAATGAGTTGACAAGTACAATAAATACAGTTTTCAGTAGCAAGAAAATTAGCAAATACAATTTTCCCGACGCGCAAAAGAAAAAAGATGATAGAAAAGGTAGACACAAGTTCCTTTATTCATTTATGTATGGACATCTCACCTTGAAGTGCTCAGCCACAAGCCATGACTCAAATGCAGAAAACAAGAGGGATGTGGCAATACCACCCAAAACACGCCCAATCATCAGAACTTTGTACTGAGAAGAGTGCTTGGTAACGCAGCTCAGTGTATAGGTGATACAGTAAGTAATACATGCTCTCTTGCGCCCCCTGAATGTCACCATAATACTCAAAATTAGATAATTTCCCAGACTTATTACAGTTATTACAAATACACTTGATTTCAAGAAGATGCCATACTGTTTATCTGCCAGTGATCCAACAATTGTACCAAACAACATGGAAGAGCCAAATCCAGCTATAAAGAGCTGCCCAATTTCACCTTTTCCAAAACCATAAGTAGTGTAAAGGTAGTAAACATATGGACCCTGCAGCCAGTCACCAGCTGTTTCACGTGGAGATCAACAGTCAGGGCAAGAGAATCATTGTTTGCAAATATTTCTAAGGACCAAAAACATAAAAAAGGAGATAATAATAATTTTCAAATATTTCCCAGAAGCGTAAAAAGAATTTCTTAAGCTCCCTTTCAAAAGCTAATCATGTAGATTGCATTGTCTTAATTACTGTTTTGAAAAATACAAAGGATTAATGAAATCTGAGCACAAAATTACATTCCAAATTATATAACTACTAAAAAACAATATTTGGTAGTTCAATGCATTTTGTGGATTAAATATTCAACTTTACTTGACTTGCAATAAATCAGAGAATCACAACAAATCATTCAAGCAATTAAGGTTTCTCACTCTTCTTCCAAAATTAAACTCCACAAATCCAAACCGAGCACATACGTCTCCTGAAGCCAAAAACACAAACCCAAAAACTAGATCCACCAAGATTCCAACAAGTTCAGTACCACCCACCAACATCAGATTCGAAACAGATTGCTCGAATCCCAAAAGTTCAAGCATTCAGTACATCAGATCACTCACTGATTCCTCCAATTCAATCAACAATAAACACAAATCGACAGCTGACTTCCCCCAAATCACCTCGCACAAACCACATCGAGTGGATCTAACGCATTTACAGGTGAAAATCGAGTCGCGAAAGAAGGGAATCAAATCAACACACATAAAGCAACAACATTGACCAAATCAAATCAAATCACACTCGAACAGAAACGCCGAATCAATCACCACGCGGATCCCATATAACACAACAGATTTCCACCTACCCATCATGAGCGAGTAAACAAGCAAGTAATTGTTCTTGAACGATTCGAAGACCGAAGAAGTATTGATCCGATCTTTGTTGGTTTTACTCAGCTCCATAGCTGCCACCACCGCAGCCAAAGCCCCGAACACCAGATAGTAAAACAGCTCCATTTCCCTCTTCGGAGATTTCCCAGCTGTTTGTCTTACTTCTTCCTCCCGAAAATGAGGATAAACAGAGATGTGTACCGCAGATGTAGAGGAGAGAGCAGACTCGGTAACCTGTAAGCAGCTGCGAAAATGAGAGCTATGGATACATATATATATATATATATATGGATACGCGATGTACACACACGAAAGTGTGTGTCACTGTGCGCACATAGAAAACGAGAATGCGCGTTTACACGTGGTGTATTGTGATTGGTAGAAATGGTGTCGGCAGTTTAGGGTCGCTGTTGGATCTCGGGGAAGAGGGGATTTCGCGATCTATTGATGCCAGCCGTTAGATTAGGAATCTGTTATCAATTATTGATAGATTTAAAGTTTGCTTCAAATTCTTCAAACTTAAACTTATAACTTAAACTTTTAAACTTAACTTGTTTATTAGTTTCTTATCAGATTTTTTTTTTATTTCATGCCTCTAATTCGAAATTTTTTTTTGTGTCAACTCCCTTAACTTGTTTATTAGTAGGGATGATAATTTTCTCCGTGGGTTTGAGAGCCCGCTGGGAAAATAATAATATATTACTGAGTAATAATAATATGTAATAATAAATATATATTATCTAATATATTAGAAATATATAATAATAATAATAATATAAAATAATAAATAATGTATATATATATATATATATATTTAATATTAGAGGCGATGATGGGGATTCCCATCCCCGAGCCGATCCCCGCGGGTATGGGGATGGGGATCCTCGAATTATTCGGGGGCGAGGATGGTAATGGCAAAATCGGCCCCGCCCCGTCCCGTTGTCATCCCTATCTATTTGTTCCTTGTCAAAATTTTTTTTATTTCATGTCTCTAATCCAAAGATCTATTTGTTTCAACTCTCGTTAGTCATAATATTTTCAAACAAATTACCCAAAATAACCCATATCTTATAAAAATTGAGATATATAGTATTCCTGAAAATTGAATAAGTGCCCAGGTTTAATTATTTAGACATTTATATTATTATTAATTGATAATTAATATTGTCAAAGAGGATAAATTTTCAAAACCATGGATCCGAATCTATGTTTAAATGTATTATTTTTAGGATGTAATCCAATATTTTGGAATATTTAAAACAATAAAATCTAACCAGGTTAGAGTACAGACATCTGGAAATGGATTGGCTCTAAAAGTTAAGAAATTATTCAAAGAACTAGTTACATAGAAATAGTGTCGGATTTCTCAAAAATCTCCTAAGATCTTAGGAACATTCAAATAATTGTACAAAATTATGACAATCACATATATTTTATAAAACATTAAATCAAGAAATCCTTAAGAAACAAGAAGAAATTCTTGATACCTTAAATAAATCCAAACAAGAATAAATAATTTAGAACATCTACCCATTTCTAGTAATCGGATTTCGGGAGGAAGGTTATCATCATTTTTGGCACGGAGCTCTTACTACATAAATAGAAGGAAAAAATGGTACAAAAACCTTTAACCAATGATGAAAAATGATCAATTTTATTAATAACATCTAAGAAATAAAAGATACCATGATAAAAGAATAGAAAGAACTGGTCTCAAAGATCTACAAGACCTTGCAGAAAATCTTTTCCAAATATCAAGGTCATATTTAAAAATGAATTCAAAAGTGGTTGACCAACCTATTGTTCCAAGGATACTTCCCATAAACCACCAAAATGTGGGATCCTATGATGAAAAAAAATGAGAGAACACAAAATGATTTTTGGGATGGAGGAGAACCTCATCCAGTACGAGCACTGGTCAAGGTAGAGACAAATATCACTCCATCAAGCTGTTAGAATATGTGCCCAACTAGACAACTGTTGGTAGTGGGATTTGTTGACTCTGTTAAAACGATCTTTATTCATTTATATAAATTACATTTACATGGTGTTCTTTATCTTCGATTTTATTGCGTAAAAATTTTGGATAATGAAACGAACCAGACTTTTCTAGAATTTTTTTTTTAAAATCATGTGCGAAATAATAAATTAAAAAGTATGACTCGTTCCTTTTAAAACATGTCTCATATCTTTTAAACATAAATAAATGGATATCTTAAAACATCAAATCATCAATACTGTTTAATTCAAAGTACGTAAAAATCTCGGAAACTGAACATGCTAAATAAGACATCTGAAAATGTATCATGACATAGAAAAACGTCATAGTGGCCACGGGGTACAGCTGCAGCGGGTGCTCAGAGGTCCTCACCGCCAGTAGGGATAAACTCATCAGCAGAGTCACCTGCACCATTTAAAGCTAGTGTGTCTAAAGGCCCATCATGCTCTATCTTTTAAAATAGCAAAGTACGTATAATAAAACCACATGCAATCACGTACGCATAATAAAATAACATTAAAACATGCATGCATGGATGGTCGTAAAACATGGTTCGTAACATATCATAACATATCATAATCATATGGCATACATAATAAGGCATGACGTAACGTAACATAAAAACGTATGAGTCGTATCAGTGAAATGTGAGGGCATATGATTGATCAATCGAAAGAACCAACGTACATGACGGTGCGACTCACCCGACCTTACCTCGAGATCCTACACACCTCTATGCCACTTCACCATGTCGAGATTACATGGATCCATAGGCTCGTAATATATTAAAATAGGGGATCCTCGGGCCCGGTATCCTGACTAGCTCTGATGGATCTGGATAACAGATCCAGAATGTATTTTGAATTACACAAAACCTGTTTATTGTGTTACTAATGTCTCTACTAAGTGTGCAGATGTTAGCTGGATTTACAACAGAAGAAGCTGAAGCTGATACCGTAGCAGACCAAGGGCTGAAAAGAGTAAATCGTATTTTCGGAGGCCTAAACGAAGGAATTTGGCCAAAAATGGAGGAGATCACTGCATAGCAGTGAGTTTTGCTCGTTGGACCGTTTCGGAGGGAACAGCACAGGCCTCATGCAAAAATGTGATCTGGAACAGAATCTATGAAGTCTGCTGGAAGAAATGTCGAAGAAAGAAGATGAACAGTAGATGTCTGGAATCAGTAGCGCAAGATCTGGTATCAGCAATGATGACGTCAGCATATCTACTGGAGAAAGCTACGAGCAGCAACGATGACGTCAGCATTGCTCATTGAAAGAAATCGAGAAACAGCTTTGATGACGTCATCATATCTGTTGAAGAAGCTTGTGGCAGCAACCGTGACGTCATCGAAGAAGCTTACCATGACGTCATCATATCTGTTGAAGAAGCTTACCATGACGTCATCATATCTGTTGAAGAAGCTTACCATGACGTCATCATATCTGTTGAAGAAGCTTACCATGACGTCATCATATCTGTTGAAGAAGCTTACCATGACGTCATCATAAATTTCGGGGACGAAATTTCTATAAGGGGGGGAGAGTTGTAACGCCCGGAAATCCTAATTATGTGAATTGAATGCATGACTAGGAGGAAATCCTTATGATTATATGATTTGCATGTCCTGTATGTGTTTATGTGATGATTTTATGCTCTACGTGTGCTTATCGCTTTACGGTACGGTTTGAGACCGGTAAGCGGGGACGAGTCCGGAGTCGACCAAATCGAAAATATTTTAATGTTTTAGCACTTAGACATATTTTAAAGCAAAATATTTTTATTTTATGCACAATTTCCAAGAAAATGAGATTTTATGCACGGTTACCGAGGAGGACCCGTTTTTCGCCTATACGGGCCATTTTTATGACTTTCATGACACTTTTAATATTGAGAGGCCTTATGTTACGAAAATTAAAGGCTTGGGGGCTGATATTTAAATGTTTTTAAGCCTTTTTAATTAGGGGATGGGCTAGTATAATGATGGGCTTATATTTTTTTTTAATAAAACAAGGTGGAAGGGCTTTTTAGCCCATTTTTTCACACACCCTCCACCTAAACTCGAAAATTTGCCCTAGCCCTCCTCTCATCAGCCAACTTCAGACTCCATACTCTCCTTGGTGGCTGAAAATTGCAAGTTTCTCCATTGGAACTCAAGGTGTGGTCTTCTCCATTGTCCTCCGCCCCGGTATCACGTATTTTTGCTTCTCTATCAACCAAGGCATGTTATATTCTTTATTTTCTCACCATATAAATCATAATATACTGTTTTATAAAGATTATGCATGGAAATTTCGTGTATGCTTCAGATCTCAAGGTTTATGTTCATGATCATGCATGTACTCATATGTGCACCTCACGGTTTTGATCCTTTTTGCATGGCTTCGGTTCATGGACTGCTTGAGGGGTCTTGGATCATGGTTAAGTGGTTCATGATGGTCCTAGGAGTGGCTTTTCGTGGTTCTAAGTGGAGGTTTAATGGTCGAACCGGTGGCTTGAAGTTTTACACCGTGTAGTGTGTGTTTACTGTGTGTCGCGTGCGTCTGGTTCACAACCTTCGTGCGTCCAGTTTCGGCCACGGTTTGGGCCAAGGTTGGTCTTGTTAGAACCACCTGGACCTGGGGGTGGTCCAGCCGGAAGGGCTCCGGCAGTGGTGGCCGGATCAGGGAAAACTAAGGTAACAACCGGAGACTGGTCGCGGCGGCGGCTTGTGCAGGAGAGTGTATTTTAGGTTTAGGGTTGAGTGTTTGGTTTGGGCCGGTTCGTTTGGGCCGATGGGTCGGTTCAATCGGGTCGGGTCGAGTGTTTTAAGTGTAGAGTCAATATTTTAAGTTCGGTCCGAGTTATTTTATTTTTGGGCCGGGTTATTTTATTTTTAAAGTCCGGGTCATTTTTTCGGGTCAAGTCGACTTTTTAAGTTAAGATTTAGTTTTTGGTCAAATGACTTCGGGTCAACGATTTTAAGTCAAAATTTTTTCTCACACACAGAGATTCATTCATATTCATTGGTGAATGAATCTCAAAACCATTTCACAACAGGTCCCGTCCAAGCACGATGACGTTAAACTTGTGTATGTAGTTAGTCACACAGTTGCGGCTGGTGTGCATTTGTGGAGTCTAGGGGTCCATACAAGTGCTGCTTGTGTGGGTGGGTGTTTGCAGATGTGCTGTAACAATCAAAGTCTTCTAGTGGATCCTTTCGAGGTGGAAGAAGGGGAGATGTAGGACATTGAGGTCCGAACTTCCAGAAACAAATC
>KV002325.1:67916-95813 GCA_001598015.1 Dorcoceras hygrometricum | reverse complement strand
AGAAAGACGAAGCAATCGACCGCCATTAGAGATGAGCTTTTACGAGAGTCGATTGCTGAGTTTTAATTAGCTTGTTTAGGAGCAATTTCCCTAGTGTGTGAGAAACAGAGAGTTGAGAGCTTCATTGTAAAATCTCACACACAGAGATTCATTCACATTCATTGGTGAATGAATCTCAAAACCATTTCACAACAGGTCCCGTCCAAGCACGATGACGTTAAACTTGTGTATGTAGTTAGTCACACAGTTGCGACTGGTGTGCATTTGAGGAGTCTAGGGGTCCATACAAGTGCTGCTTGTGTGGGTGGGTGTTTGCAGATGTGCTGTAACCATCAAAGTCTTCTAGTGGATCCTTTCGAGGTGGAAGAAGGGGAGATGTAGGACATTGAGGTCCGAACTTCCAGAAACAAATCTGCTGTGTATCGGTCCATTTACTTTAAGCTTTCAGCACTTGCATATTTTCTTTAGCATTCTAGCATACACAGTTAGCACACTTGCACAGTCGAACAGATTTATGTTGCACATAAATCTGTTTGAATCGTTTTAAAATACTAAGGATTCAGTTCTGGTGTTTCCGCATGATTTTAATTTCATACCAGATCTGTCTCTGGTGCTATTTGTATTTTACATGTTCAAGAACCTTGAGCTATTGCAGCTCGTTTATAGCCGCGCAAAATTTTTACTGTTTGTCAAATCAGCGCTGGCTATCTTTTTGATCCTATTTTCGGACCAACAAGCTCCCATCATTAAACTTGCCATAAGTCACTTCAATCCCTCGGGTTTTCCTTTAAAACATGCCTTTGACGTTTCATAAATTCTCATGATGCGTGCATTTTATAAAAACATGCAATTTAAAAGCTTAGCCCGTCAATATATATTTAATTTCTTCATTCAAACATTAGCATACATAGAATACTACATATATAATTAAATATATATTCACGGGCTTCTACAATTTCTACTTCGGTCAAGGACTGGTTTAGGAGCATGTCCCACTACTTCTAAGCCCAAAAGAACCTAGACTTAACTTAAAATTTGAAACTTAGTCTAATGCATGACTTGGTCCACACTTTATTATTATCCTTTAAAAAGTTTCAAAATACTCAATCCTTTACTAAAAATCAAGTATTTAATATTTGACTAAATAAAGACTCATTGACCAATTGTGACTAAATAAAATCCCAATGACCCTAATTTTGACTTTAAAACTTAAATTAACGTATTAGGTCCAAAAATAATAAAAGTTTGGCTAAATATTTGACTTTAAAAACATTTGACCAAAATTTTTAAAATTGGACCTTAGACTTTGAAATTAAAATAATCGGTCCAGATTTAAAATAAGTTGGATCAAACTTAAAATATTTTGACTCGACCTTCAACTAATCGACCCGGTCCAACTGAACCAACCGGTCCAGCCGAACCGATCGGCGCATGCAAACCCTAAGCCCACACACGCACGCCGCCGCCCATCCACGCGACCACGCCTGTTCTCATCGTTTGACCTCCCTGCTCCGGCTACCCCTGGCCGGAGCCCCGTCGGCTGGACCATCCCCAGGTCCAGCCGGTTCCCCTGGACCAAATCACCGCCCCAGTCGTGAGCCACACCTCACGCAAGACGCACAAGAATCGGGCAGCACACACACGATGCTCGCACCAGGCGGCCGCACGACCAACCTTGAACCAGCCATGGTCTAGCCCTATTCTCCTCATCTATGGACCACCATTAGACCACCATGAACCATATCCAAGACCCTTGAACAGCCCTTGGTCGAAACATCACAAGATTGAATAAAAAACGTAATGAAAATAATGAGTCATGCATTGATCTAAAACATTAAACGTAGATCAATGCCAATCACATATAATTCATGAATTTGAACATTAAAAATAGTTTTATATGAAATGGTGAGAAAAAGAATAGATATTACATGCCTTTGATAGAGAAAAAGAAGATCTGCGAGTTACCGACGTGTAGGACGCGAATCGGGACAAAGACCACCTTGAATCACCAAAATTTGAAGGAAAAACGATGGGGTTGTTGGAGGAGGAAGGGGGGACGGCTATGGTGAGGAGTTGAGGCTAGGGTTTTGCAAAAAAATTGTGTTGAAAGAAAATGGGGTGTGATACGCAAGACCCCTCTAAGGGTAGCATAAGTTAGGAAAATTAAAAGAGCTTTTTCTCATTAAGCCCCCACTAATTAAAATATTTTTTTAAAACTCCCAAAGCAATTCTCCAACTTAAGTTTTCGTAATAATAATTTCCCATTTTTGCAAAACATATAAAAACTCATTCAAATAGCTCGTATAGGCGAAAAACGGGTTCCCCCTCGAAATAATCATAAAAATCCCAATTTTCGGAAATTGCTGCTTAAAAATAATAAATTTTGCTCTTAAAAATATAAGGGCTTAAAAATCTCTAATAGTTTTCATCTCGGTCGTTCCTATTCTCTTCCACTCGTCCGGAACTCAAACAGCCTAAAAACATGCATGCATATCATGAAACAATAAAATCATCATTAAATCACATAAAATAGCATATAGTTTTGTAAAATACATTTCCCCCTAGTCATACACTCACTTTTACGTAATTGGGATTTATAGACGTTACAACTCTCCCTCATAAAGGAATTTTGTCCCCAAAATTAAGTACGTATCGAAAATCTCAGGGTAGCACGTCCGCATATCGATCTCAGTCTCCCAGGTAGCCTCATCCCCTGAGTGATTCTGCCACCTGACTTTGACCATCGGAATACTCCGCGCTCTAAGCTGGCGCTCCTCTCGAGCCAAAATCTGTACTGGTCGCTCCACAAATGATAAGTCACCTGCATCGGAAAAACTAATGAGCCTAGGGCTCAACAAGTAAAACTGAGGATAAAAAAGATCACATAAATGCAGGCATATCTGGATCGTAATACATAAATTAAAGAAAGACATCTGAATCTGAAATCTCGCTACTGAAAGACAACTCGGAACTCGGATCTGAATTGCTTATACTGGATGACTTATGGTCTAGAGGCTCTCTGGTGGTCCTTGTGCATGAATCATGTTAACTGATCAGTAACTCTCTGTGAAGGGATTACAATATTTCCATAATCATGTCCCTTCCATGAAGGGATTATGGTCCTACTGTAATCCTGTCCCTTCCTGAGTGACCGGGTCCTCTATACCATAAATCCTCAAATCTGAAACTTTACTTCCTTTAACTGAAAGAGCTATATACTGGCTCTTGATCGAAAGTCGATCACTGAAATCTGGTAGATTCACTGCTATGAAACTCATTTTTATCTTTAAAAGCACTACTGAGTGTACAGCTGGACTCGAGGCTGATGATAGCAAGGACCAGCTCTGAAGGAACGACTCGAGCGTGCAATCAGATGTGGGTTAAAGAAAACAGATCTTATGTGCAAAGGTCAGCTTTGGTTATGTAAACAAATCTTCGGTGTGAAAAACACAGATGTCAATAACAGCTTTGACTAAAGAGAATAGCTTGTGAATGGGAAAGACAGATCTGGTTCTTCGAAAATAGATTTGACATAGGGGAAACAGATTTGACTAAACAAAACAGATCTGACTGAGAAAACAGTAACAGGAGCTTCGGAGCAAGTATTTCAGATTTGGTAGGTTACTCAGCTGCGAGGAACCCAACAACAGATTTGGCTAAAAACAACGTTACGCGTAGAAACAAACTTGGCTAATAAACATGAAATACTGCTTCGACTCAGACAGTCCTAAACAAACTAGCTTCGGTTATCAAATCGGAACTCACTCTCGATTGAACCAGCGTTTCCTATCCGTTTAGATTCGATGTCCAGAGCCTTTCGCAATACTTAGGAACAACAAGAAACTTCTCTTGGCTTTATCTTAACTGGAATTTGTACAACTCAGTATATTTTAAAACACAGCTGCTTGATAAACCTTCTGGTTAGTTTCCTCAAAACTAAAGCATCAAAGCAGTGAATCCATAGCTCAACTCAAACATTAACTGAAACTGAAACAGGAAAGCATACACAGAACAACAAAGTAATATATGTTTTCCTGATGTAGCAAGAATCAATTTTACTTGCTTGAATGAAGATCGTAACGTGCATATGGCCGCGGCTGGAAGTTTCCTCAAGCACACTTCTGAGAACTTCTTAGTATTTTGAAAGAACTTAACGTTTTGCAACTAAAATGAATCCAGAACCTCACGTAAAACATTTTATACAAGGAAGAATGATTGGGTAGTAGGTAAAAACACTTGAGTAGGCATGGTTGTTGTGCCAACTCTTGTCCTTTTAAAAGATTTGCTAAAAACTCCCTACTACTATTTTAAATTTGAAATCTTGCTACCTTATTTTAACAAAACAGATCTCCCAACTGAAAACATGATCTCAATCGATCTCTTACTTTCTTAATAGCTTCAAGAATTGTTCTACTAAGTCTGGTCCCAAACCAGCTCGTTCTCCTATCTCATCCCAATGAATGGGTGTTTTGCATTTCATGCCATAGAGAGCTTCGTAAGGGGCCATCTGAATGGATGCTTGGAAACTATTGTTGTACATGAATTCTACCAAAGGAAGATTTGAATCCCAGCTTTCTGAAAAATCAATGATACAAGCTCTGAGCCGATCTTCTAATATCTGAATCACCCTTTCTGATTGACCATTTTTCTGTGGGTGAAAATCTGTGCTAAAGGTTAACTTAGTACCTAAATGAATCCAAAAGGCTGACGTAAACTTTGGATCTCTGTCAGATACAATCGAAACTGGAATCCCATGAAGTCTTACTATCTCCCTTATATACAACTCAGCGTATTTTCTCACATCATAAGTTGTCTTAACTGGTAAGAAGTGATCAGATTTGGTAAGTCGGTCTACTATAACCCATTGAATTGTATCCTTGGACGGATCTGGGTAAACCAACTACAAAATCCATCGCAATACTCTCCCACTTCCATTATGGTATCGGCAGGGGTTTTAGCATCCCAGATGGTCTCTGATGCTCAGCTTTGACCAACTAACAAGTCAAGCACTCTGAAACAAATCTAGCAATATCGTGTTTCATGTCTGGCCACCAATACAGCTTCTGAAGATCTTTGTACATCTTAATGCTCCCCGGATGCACTGTATATGGGGCTGTATGAGCTTATGTCATCAGATCTAATCTCAAATTGTTCAGAACCCATAATCTGCCTTGATATCTGACAACTCCTCCCGCTGTAGTATATAGATTACTACCTCTCTCTATATCTTTCTTAACCCACTTCTGCAGATACTCATCTAACAGTTGTCCTTCTCGGATCTGATCTAACAGAATTGATCGAATGGTGAGATCTACTAGAACTGTGGTACTATGACGGGGAATCAGCTCTAGCCCAAAATTCTCAATCTCATATGCTAAGGGCCTCTGAGCTGTGATCTGAGTTAACCCTATCAACTTCCTGCTAAGAGCATCTGCCACCACATTGGATTTTCCTGGGTGGTAGCTAATGGTACAATCGTAATCTTTGACCAGCTCTAACCACCTCCTCTGTCTCATATTCAATTCTTTCTGGGTAAAGAAGTATTTTAAACTCGTATGATCTGTAAATATCTCACACTTCTCCCCATAAAAATAATGTCTCCAGATCTTAAGGGTGAAAACCACAGCTGCTAATTCTAAATCATGCGTGGGATAATTATTCTCGTGGTTCTTCAGTTTTCTGGAAGCATATGCTATTACTCTACGATCCTGCATCAAAACCACTCCTAAACCTAGCTTGGAAGCATCTGTGAAGATCACAAAATTCCCTTGCTCAGAAGGCATGGTCAAAACTGGAGCTTCTATCAATGCTTGCTTCAACTTCTCGAAACTCTGCGATAACTAGGGGTCCATTCAAATATAACTTGTTTCCTAGTCAACGAAGTCAATGGAACTGTTGTCCTTGAAAATCCTTGAATAAATCGTCTGTAATATCCAGCTAGTCCCAAAAAGCTCCTCACTTTTGTAACAGATCTGGGCACAGGCCAGTCTCGCACAACTTCTACCTTAGCTGGGTCAACTTCTAAACCATCCTTAGAGATGATGTGACCTAGAAACGCAACTTTCTCCTGCCAAAACTCACATTTGCTAAACTTAGCAAACAATCTCTTGTCCTTCAAAACTTGTAACACTATTCGAAGCTGAGTGGCATGCTCGGAGCTGGTCTTGGAATATAATAAGATATTATCTATAAACACTATTACAAAATGATCCAAAAATGGCTGGAAAACTCTATTCATCAGATCCATAAAGCAGATGGAGCATTAGTTAGTTCAAAAGGCATCACTAAAAACCCATAATGGCCGTATCTTGTCCTGAAAGCTGTCTTATATACATCGGCCTCTTTAATCTTCAGCTGATGGTATCCAGATCTTAAATCTATCTTAGAGAACACTGCTGCTCCCTTCAACTGATCAAACAATTCCATATTCCTAGGCAAGGGGTACTTATTCTTAATGGTAAGCTTATTCAACTTACGGTAGTCTATACACAATCTGAAACTCCCATCCTTTTTCTTAACGAACAAAATTGGGGCTCCCCACGGGGATGTACTAGGTCGAATAAATCCCTTATCCAACAGATCTTGAATTTGTTCTTTCAGCTCTTTCATCTCTGTAGGAGCAAGCCTATAGGGAGGTCTGGAAACCGGAGCTGCTCCAGGCACTAAGTCGATAGAAAACTCTATCTCTCTATCTGGAGGTAAACACTGATGTCTTCTGGAAACACTTCTGGGAACTCGTTCACCACCTCCACATCTGAAAGTTGGGGTTTACTAGAAACGGCTAGGGAGGATAAACTCGCTAGAAACCCTACTCCACCTTTCCTCAAACAAAGCTGGGCCTTCAAGGCGGAGACAAAGCGAGGAACTCTCTGAAGCTGGTCAGATTTGAACGAAATCTGAGATCCCGTGGACAGATTTACAACTACTCTCCTGAGCTAAAAGTTGATCACTACTCCATATCTGGATAACCAGTCTATTCCCAAAATCAAATCGAATTCATGCATGGGCAAAACAATCAAATTGGCGGTAACTACATGTCCTTGAAGTTCAAGCTCTAAGTCACGATATATGCTACAAGATATCAACTCTTCTCCTGATGGTACAGTTGCGCAATAGCCTAAAGACAATCTTTCTGGCTTATATGATAACTTCTTAGCAAAATCCTCAGCTATAAAGGAATGGTTCACACCCGAATCTAACAGCAAAGGAGGACAAACCAGCAATCAAAATCTTACCCGTAATCACTGTAGAATCGGGGTTAGCTTGTTCAGCTTTGATGACGTAAGCTTTGCTGGGCACCAGTTGTTTCGACTTAGGACAGAACTTAGAGATGTGGCCTTGAGCACCACACTTGTAACATCCGCTATGGCCAGCTTTGCATTTTCCCGGGTGGTTCTTATGGCACTTGGGACAAACCGGCTTACTAATTCCAACTGGTACTGCAATGATAGGTTGGGCTGGTATAGGTTTTGGTTCTTGGGGTCGCTGCTGGTTCTTATTCTGCTTTTTAAATGCTTCGGATCTGCCTGCTGAAAAGATTGCCTCCTCTGCTGTCTCTCCTATTCCACATCTTTCCAATCCCTCTCCACTCGCAGGGCCTTATCTACTGCTTCCCTATAAGATCTGGGTCCTGCTAACCGGACATTCAACTTGAATGTAGGCCTCAATCCTTCCACAAAGTGGCTCAGCTTCTCCTTGAGGTCCCTTCCAATAAGAGGTACAAAGTAACATCCTCTCTCAAACTTCTGGATGTACTCTTGCACATTCAGATTCCCTTGCTTCAAGGTCAAGAACTCTCGCTTCAACTCAGACCTCTTGTCTTTTGTGAAGTACTGCTCAAAGAACACTCGTTTGAACTCATCCCATGAGAGATTTACCAAATCCACTGACAGCTTTGCTCCCTCCCACCAGATCATTGCATCATCTCTTAGCATATTGATAGCGCACCTTGGCCTATCCAGATCTGGAATCTGAAGGTACTCAAAATCACTTCCATGGACTTAATCCAGATCTCAGCAATAAGTGGATATGTTGTACCACTGAACTCCATCGATTTTTGTCTTCGAAACCTCTCCTGGGAATCATCATAATGTGATCCCCTGCTGCTCGAAGATTGGCCATTGCCTCTGCCGGATTGCTCTACCAACAGCTCTAATAGTTGGGCAATACGAGCGTTAC
The DNA here is from genome assembly GCA_001598015.1 of Dorcoceras hygrometricum. Lineage (NCBI taxonomy): Eukaryota > Viridiplantae > Streptophyta > Magnoliopsida > Lamiales > Gesneriaceae > Dorcoceras > Dorcoceras hygrometricum. Next base: position 87,635 of record KV002325.1, on the reverse strand, counting down.
TGTCTGGATTGGTTTCGTCTACTGGGGTGCTTCTTCTACCTCTCCCTCTTCCTGACATCTTAATCTATAGCCCGCAATCCACCACAAAAGAACATCAGAACTCGAAAGAGAAAGAACTCTTAACATAAAAATAAAACTCACAAATCAGGAGATGCGGACGACGAAAGCTGCTCCTGTGAGGACTAGAAATCTGTTAAGTATAATTTAATGGCTAATCAGCTTTTGGATTAAGATTTGTCACGGAAATTGTGATTTCTGGGTGCTCAGATTTAGACGTAGAGTGATCAGCAGTGAGAAGTTGGTTATCGAGTGAGATCTGCGTCGAATTTGGAGTCCAGCAGTTGTATTTTTCCTATCGGGAAATGATTCCAGTGGTAATTCAGATTTTAGGTTCATCGCTGGGAGAAGATAGGCCAGCAGCATCTTTGCGCGGGAATTTGAGAGTATTTAGAAGTGAATACTCGGCAGTGGTATGATTCAGATGTTGGTATTCAGTAGTGGCGTGAACAGATGTCAACGCTAGTCAACTCAGCAGTGAGAGTGTAACGCCTCAGATTTAACGACTGTCCCCACTGTACAACCACTGATCTTTTCAGTGTGTTTTGTCCTCACTCGCACGCACCCTTTGAAACTTCCCAGAGGGTCACCCATCCCAAAATTGTCCCAAGTCAAGCACGCTTAACTTTGGAGTTCTTAAGTGATGAGCTCACGAAAAGAAGATGCACCTTGTTGGTATGAGTAGTACCAATTAAATCTGATAAGCCTTCCTCAACTAATAATCGGTTACAGTGATGCAGATTACGCAGGATGCAGGATTGATCGCAAGAGCACAAGTGGGACTTGTCAATTCTTGGGAGATCAGTTGATTTCCTGGTTTAGTGTAACGCCCCAGATTTAACGACTGTCCCCACTGTTCCAACACTGGTCTTTCCAGCGTGTTTTGTCCTCACTCGCACGCACCGTACGAAACTTCCCAGAGGGTCACCCATCCCAAAATTGTCCCATGTTAAGCACGCTTAACTTTGGAGTTCTTAAGTTATGAGCTCACGAAAAAAAGATGCACCTTGTTGGTATGAGTAGTACCAATTAAATCTGATAAGCCTTCCTCAACTAACATCAATTACATCTATAACTTCCCAGTCTCGTAATCCCTCTCATTTCGGTGTGGGATTGGTTCATTCATGTGCCCCTTCGCCTCTAGAAGCCTGCCATGAGCCGCTCATTGTCCGTGCAACCTCTGGCACCGGCGATCACTCCCCGCCCTCTTTGAGCCCCGGACCTCACAGAGAGTGTAGCGAGAGGCAGCTGTTAGCGTTAGCGTGCGGGTGCGAGAAGGTGCCACGTGTTAGTCAACACAACTGAGTTGACTGCTGGTGTTAGCGCTGTTCAGATGTTGCTAGCGAGGGAGAGAGATCTGTTGCAACTGTTGAAGCTCTGCTACGTCGTTCTGATTAGTTGGTGCGACGTCGTTTGCTGTATGAGTTAGTAGAGTGTTTAGATGTTTGTATTGTATCAGCAGTGAGCGAGAGCTGGAGCCAGCTTTGAGAGGGCTTTTGCCTTAGTATAAGCAGAGATGTGAATTGCTTAGAACAGCAGTGATTCGAGGATTTATATACCAAGTGCTGCTCAACACTTAGCATAATTTGAACCCGGTATTACTCATCGTTTTCTCCAGTAAACCCTCGATAGTTACTGTTCATTCGAACCCTTCTTCGGTAAATTGACGTCGATTTCCGTCGTTGTTTGAAGCGAGACCGGTGGCGATGAGCTTTTCTTGAGTAGCTCTTTCGATTGATACCAGTTAGGTGGCTTGAGGCGACGTTAGAGATGGAGCACGAAGTAGCAGTGTTGCTCGAACATTTTTGCAAGCCAGACCCGAGAGTTCTTGAGCTTTTGGGTAAGTGATTTCGACTGTTTTAAGCTTAGTTCTAGCTATTAGAAGCTGCTATGATAGATAGAACCAGAATTGAGTTCTTGACCGTAGGCAGTATGTTGTAGAAGCTAGGATTTGAGCTGAATATTTAGATTCCTTAACAGATTTGAGCTCCAGGGAGGTACCTGCTGTGTTGGACGTGACCAGCGAGGTAGCCATTTTGAGCAGGCTGAAATTGCCGTGCCTGGTGAGATCTGTTGAGATAGAACTTGAGAATTGAAGGTACGAGTTGAGCTTTTGTTAACAGCTTAGACATAGCGTGCTAGTATTTGAGGCATGAAATCTGTACTATGTGAATTCTGTGTTTACGTGAACAGCTTGATGGAATTGATATGTTCTGTTTACGTATTATATGCATGTGAAATTAGATTTGAATTTCATGGCATTCATGCATACATATTGAGCCTTTGATCGATTGAGAACATGATATTGAGCCACGTTGTGACCGCCAGACAGATGTGTCGTGCCTGAAAGGTACAACGCTATCATCGGAGTGGTGACCAACTGATCAGTTGTGTCTGAATACCACCGAGCTGTGATGGCTGACGGGCCTACGGACCGATGATTTCCCCGGTTGATACATTGTGCGGGTATAGAGGCTCGATTGAGATTACTGCCAGCTGATTAGCAGGCCTTGATGACTGATGTTCTTTGACAGCCGCATGCATTCATGACTTAGATACTGCATGTTTATGTTTTGCTGTTATATTAGTGCTCATTCATACTGAGGCTTGACCTCGTATTCTTTTCCTGCTTTTGTGTTGTTTGGGTCTGTGTTGCCCATTTGCAGGATCTTCAGGTAACCAAGCTGGACAGACTGGAACCCCAGCTGGTCGATCCCCATTTTCTTGAGTCCCAGTTATTATTTTGTTATGTATTGATCCAGGGGATGCCCTGAGATTATATGTATTTGGGGGATCATTGTTGAATTGAGTTGTGATTACCTGTTGTTGTATGAGTTTTCATTTAACTCGTATTTTGATTATGAATATTTTGAAGATATGATTTGGTTCAGGCCCAACATTATTTCGAAAATTTTAGCCCTATTTTATGCTTCCGCGTTTATGTGCTTAATTGTGCTATTAATTATTGTTAATTAGCACGGGGCCTGACATTTTTGGTACAGAGCTTAAACTGGGATAAGCTCATTTTCCTTTGATCACACTCGAGTATAGGCACAGAGTTTGGATTTGATTTTGATTGACTCTGTGTCTTATGTGATTATTTTACTTGCTTCTGTGATTATCGGCTGTTAGTTCTTACCCTGAGATTTGATTACATGCCGCCGAGGAGAGGTAGAGGTAGGACTACTAGACGTTCCGCTGAGGAGTCTAGGGCCTCGGATAGTGATGAGGGCATTCAGCAGAATATTCCTATGCGTCGTCGAGAGAGACAGGCAGAGGTTGAGGATGTGACGAGACAGATTGGCGAGATGGAGTTAGTCTTAGCGAGGTTTCAGCGGACGAATCCCCCTATGTTCGCGGGAACCGAAGGAGGTTTGATGGCCGAGGGTTGGCTAGTACAGATGGAAGAATTGTTTGATACTTTGTAGTACGCTCCTGAGAAGAGATTGAAGCTAGCGGTGTTGCAGTTGAGAGATGACGAATCCCCCTATGTTCGCGGGAACCGAAGGAGGTTTGATGGCCGAGGGTTGGCTAGTACAGATGGAAGAATTGTTTGATACTTTGTAGTACGCTCCTGAGAAGAGATTGAAGCTAGCGGTGTTGCAGTTGAGAGATAATGCGCATCGCTGGTGGAGAGGTACTTCCCGTATCTTGCGTGAGAGTGGGGCTGTGATTACTTGGGAGAGCTTCTGTGCAGCGTTCCGACAGAAGTATACCCCAGAGTCCTACTACAACAGTCGTGAGCGAGAGTTTGACAACCTGAAGCAAGGGAACATGAAGGTGGCCGAGTATGCCAGACAGTTCTCTTTGCTATTGATGTATGTTCCCCATGTAGCTAACCAGGAGAGGACTAAGAGGAACAAGTTTCTGAAGGGTTTGAGGCCTGATTTGTTCCGGATGGTGTTGTCTGGATCACCTGCGACGTATGCTGAGGCCGTGGATAGGGCTTTAGATATTGAGGAGAGTTTGTTGGAGGCACAGGCTCCGGTTCAGCCGTAAGTGGGGCGCACTTTTCAACCGGTGCAAGATGTGTCGCAATCGTTTCAGTCTCCTCAAGGGTCGCAACAATCGAGTCGTCAGAGGTTCAAACCACGAGCAAACAGTTTACGAAGAAGGCGCATTCGCGTTCCTCTGGTTCTGTGAGTTCTGGTGGCAGTAGTTATGGCGGTGTGTTTTGTGTACAGTGCAGAGGGAAGCATGAGACTTCGCAGTGTCGTGGAGTTTGAGGTCTCTGTCATCTTTATGGACAACCGGGACATTTTTCTAGAGTGCGTCCTTTGATGGAAGGCAGTCTTTGGGTCAGTCGCAACAAGGTTCTGCTGGTGGTTCTTCGCAGCGGCAGCAACCTTTTGTTCCGTCCCAGCGTTCAGGATTCCAACCTCGTGAGCCTTATAGGTTTGGAGTACCTTCGAGACCTCAGTTTACGGGACCGCAGCAGGCCTAGGCGAATGCCTTGACGTTGATGGAAGGCAGTCTTTGGGTCAGTCGCAACAAGGTTCTGCTGGTGGTTCTTCGCAGCGGCAGCAACCTTTTGTTCCGTCCCAGCGTTCAGGATTCCAACCTCGTGAGCCTTATAGGTTTGGAGTACCTTCGAGACCTCAGTTTACGGGACCGCAGCAGGCCCAGGCGAATGCCTTGACGAGAGAGCAGGCTTATGAGATACCTACGGGAGTGATTCAAGGTACATTCTTATCTTTGATTTTCATGCACGACTTTTGATTGACACTGGAGCATCACACTCCTTCATTTCTGAGTTGTTTGTGTATGAGCGTGGGTTGAGTTCTTCCCCACTGTGTGATGTTGTCTCCGTGTCCACCCCTGCTGGTGTGAGTCTGTTGTCCCGAGAGGTGGTGTTGAATTGCTTGATTAGATTTGATGAGCATGTTTTGATGACCCATCTGATTGTTTTGGGAATTCGAGATTTTGATTGTATCTTGGGTATGGATGTGCTGACTGAGAATAGAGTGACCGTTGATTGTTTCCATGGTGTGGTGAGGTTTAGGCCTTGATCTGGAGAGAAATGGGAGTTCTATGATGCTGATTCGCGACCTAAGATTCCTTTAGTATCTGCCATGGATATGTTTAGTTTGTTGTCGCTGGAGAATTCAGGGTTTATGATCTATGCCCTAGATGTTTCCCATGAGTTGAGAGTGGAGTTGACCGATGTTCCGATTGCTCAAGAGTTCCCAGATGTGTTTCCAGACGAGATTCCTGGATTTCCTCCGAGAAGAGAGATCGACTTCAGTATAGAGTTGGTGCCTGATACAGCCCCGATTTCTAGAGCTCCGTATTGGTTGGCTCCAGCAGAGTTGAAAGAGCTCAAGGATCAGTTGAGAGATCTTTTTCAGAAAGGCTTCATTAGATCGAGTATGTCATCTTGGGGAGCTCCGATTCTGTTTGTGAAGAAGAAAGACGGATCTATGAGGATGTGCGTCGATTTTCGACAATTGAACAAAGCGACAGTGAAGAACAAGTATCCGTTGCCGAGGATTGATGACTTGTTCGATCAGTTGCAAGGATCGGCCGTGTACTCGAAGATTGATTTGCGATCTGGCTATCATCAGTTATGGATTAGAGACGCTGATGTAGCGAAGACCGATTTTCGAATGAGATATGGGCATTATGAGTTTCTTGTGATGCCGTTTGGATTAACGAATGCTCCTGCTGGGTTCATGGATTTGATGTATCGCGTCTTTAGCGAGTACATCGATCGATTCGTGATTTTTTTCATAGATGACATTTTGGTGTATTCGAGGAGCTTCAGAGAGCATAAAGAGCACTTGAGGCTAGTGTTGCAGAGACTGAGAGACTCGCAATTGTATGCCAAGTTCAGCAAGTGTGAATTTTGGCTAGACAGAGTTATCTTCTTGGGTCATGTGATTTCAGTGCAAGGAATTTCTATGGATCCTAGTATGTTCGAAGCGGTTCTTAGCTGGGAGTGACCTAGGAATGTTTCCGAGATCCGCAGTTTCTTGGGATTGGCTAGCTATTATAGGCGTTTCATTGAGAAGTTCTCTTTGATAGCCAGGCCGATGACTCAGTTGACCCAGAAGGATAGGAAGTTTGTTTGGACTGCTGAGTCTGAGTCGAGTTTCCAGTTTCTGAAGGAGAATTTGACTACTTCTCATGTTTTGGCCTTGCCTTAGGGTTCTGGAGGTTTTGTGGTGTGCTCTGATGCTTCTTTGAGTGGTTTAGGGTGTGTTTTGATGCTGAACGGGTACGTGATTGCGTATGCGTCTCGAGCTTAAGGATTTTGATTGTGAGATACAGTATCAGCCTGGGCGGATGAACTTGGTAGCCAATGCTTTGAGTAGGAAAGCCCAACCTGCGATGCTAACATCCTCGAGTATCTCGAGAGTCCACGAGCAGTTGAGTACTTCTGGTTGGTGATTCCAGCCTAGTGATCAGTACTTCATAGTTTCTTAGATTTAGGTTGAACCACAGATTGTGATTGACATCAGAGAGGCGCAGAGGACTGATCCGTATATCCATGAGTTGGGGATTAAGGCCCAGAATGGTCTGTCTAAAGATTTCTCTGTTGCTTCTGATGGATGTTTGAGATTTAGAGGAAGATTGATGGTTCCGAACTTGATTGATTTGAAAAAGACTATCCTGAATGAAGCGCATTGCAGTCAATATAGCGTACATCCGGGGGAGAAGAAGATGTACCATGCTTTAAAGTCTCACTACTGGTGGGAAGGCATGAAGAGCGACATTTTTGGTTTTGTTTCTTGGTGTTTAAATTTCCAGCAGGTCAAGGCTGAGAGAATGAGACCTGGCGGATTGTTACAGAGTTTAGAGGTGCCCCAATGGAATTGGGAGCACATCGCCATGGATTTTGTGACTCATCTACCTCGATCGAGTAGGGGATGCGATGCAATTTGGGTTGTGATTGATAGACTCTCTAAGTCAGCCCATTTCATTCCCTATGATGTGAGGTGTTCGATGAAGAAAATGGCGAAGTTGTATGTCGACCATATGGTTAGATTGCATGGAGTGCCTGTTTCTATAGTTTCAGATAGAGATCCGAGGTTCACCTCTCGATTTTGGAAGAGTTTGCAAGAGAGATGGGTTCAAGATTGGCTATGAGTACAGCTTATCACCCCCAGACAGATGGCCAATCTGAGAGGACCATTCAGACTTTAGAAGATATGCTGCATGTAGTGGTGATGGATTTCAGTGGTAGCTGGCAGGATGCTTTGTCCTTAGTTGAGTTTTCTTATAACAACGGCTACCAAGTGACTATTGGAATGGCTCCATTTGAAGCTTTGTATGGTCACAAGTGTAGATCACCAGTGGTGATGGATTTCAGTGGTAGCTGGCAGGATGCTTTGTCCTTAGTTGAGTTTTCTTATAACAACGGCTACCAAGTGACTATTGGAATGGCTCCATTTGAAGCTTTGTATGGTCACAAGTGTAGATCACCGATCTGTTGGGAAGATGTTGGTGAGAGACAGCTTTCTACTCCTGAGTTTGTGCAGCACATGAGAGATCAGGTGGAATTGATTCGGAGTAGGATGAAAGCTGCACAAGATAGATATGATAGCTATGCTAATAAGCGACGCAGACCGTTGGAATTTGAGGTTGGCGATCGTGTATTCCTTAAGATTTCTCCTTTCAAGAGTGTTATGAGATTCAGATTTAAGGGTAAGTTAGCTCCAAGATTCGTTGGTCCCTTTGATATTGTTGAGCGTATTGGACAGTTGGCTTATATATTTAAGCTGCCTGATGAGTTAGCAGCGATGCATGATGTGTTTCATGTGTCAATGTTGAGGAAATATGAGCCAGATCCATCCCATGTGCTTAGTACTGATGAAGTAGAGCTGGACCAGACCCTGAGTTATGTTGAGTATCTAGTACAGATTCTGGAGAGGAAGGAGAAGCAGTTGAGGAATAAGGTTATACCGTTGGTGATGGTCCAGTGGAGCAAGCATGGGCGTGAAGAAGCTACCTGGGAAGTTGAGGAAAAGATGAGACAAGAGTGGCCTCATCTGTTTGAGCCATGATAGCAACGTTCAGGTAACTTCTAGCTTGATTGATTTTGTGATGCATGTGATCTTACTGCTGACTTGAGATTCTGTTTAGTGTTGAGTTGTGCTAGACAGTATGGCATGAATATATTAGGAATGGTTTCTAGTATAGTGTGTCGTGAATAAGATATTTTGCTGTTGTGATTTTGATTTGATGACTTAACTGATTTCGAGGATGAAATCGATTTCTAGTGGGGGAGAGTGTGAGGACTAGAAATCTGTTAAGTGTAATTTAATGGCTAATCAGCTTTTGGATTAAGATTTGTCACGGAAATTGTGATTTTTGGGTGCTCATATTTAGACGTAGAGTGATCAGCAGTGAGAAGTTGGTTATCGAGTGAGATCTGCGTCGAATTTGGAGTCCAGCAGTTGCACTTTTCCTATCGGGAAATGATTCCAGTGGTAATTCAGATTTTAGGTTCATCGCTGGGAGAAGATAGGCCAGCAGCGTCTTTGCGCGGGAATTTGAGAGTATTCAGAAGTGAATACTCAGCAGTGGTATGATTCAGATGTTGGTATTCAGTAGTGGCGTGAACAGATGTCAACGCTAGTCAACTCAGCAGTGAGAGTGTAGCGAGAGGCAGCTGTTAGCGTTAGCGCGCGGGTGCGAGAAGGTGCCACGTGTTAGTCAACACAACTAAGTTGACTGCTGGTTGTTAGCGCTGTTCAGATGTTGCTAGCGAGGGAGAGAGATCTGTTGCAACTGTTGAAGCTCTGCTACGTCGTTTTGATTAGTTGGTGCGACGTCGTTTGCTGTATGAGTTAGTAGAGTATTTAGATGTTTGTATTGTATCAGCAGTGAGCGAGAGCTGGACCCAGCTTTGAGAGGGATTTTGCCTTAGTATTAAGCAGAGATGTGAATTGCTTAGAACAACAGTGATTCGAGGATTTATATACCAAGTGCTGCTCAACACTTAGTGTAATTTGACCCGATATTCCTCATCGTTTCTCAAGTAAACCCTCGATAGTTACTGTTCATTCGAACCCTTCTCCGGTAAATTTCCGTCGATTTCCATCGTTGTTTGAAGCGAGACCGGTGGAGATGAGCTCGTCTTGAGTAGCTCTTTCGATTGATACCAGTTAGGTGGCTTGAGGTGACGTTAGAGAGGAAGCGCGAAGTAGCAGTGTTGCTCGAACATTTTTGCAAGCCAGACCCGAGAGTTCTTGAGCTTTTGGGTAAGTGATTTCGACTTTTTTAAGCTTAGTTCTAGCTATTAGAAGCTGCTATGATAGATAGAACCAGAATTGAGTTCTTGACCGTAGGCAGTATGTTGTAGAAGCTAGGATTTGAGCTGAATATTTAGATTCCTTAACAGATTTGAGCTCCAGGGAGGTACTGCTGTGTTGGACGTGACCAGTGAGGTAGCAATTTTGAGCAGGCTGAAATTGCCGTGCCTGGTGAGATCTGTTGAGATAGATTTTAGAATTGAAGGTACGAGTTGAGCTTTTGTTAACAGCTTAGACATAGCGTGCTAGTATTTGAGGCATGAAATCTGTACTATGTGAATTTTGTGTTTACGTGAACAACTTGATGGAATTGATATGTTCTGTTTACGTATTATATGCATGTTGAAATCAGATTTGAATTTCATGGCATTCATGCATAAATATTGAGCCTTTGATCGATTGAGAACCTGAGATAGAGCCACGTTGTGACCGGTAGACAGATATGTCGTGCCTGAAAGGTAGAACTCTATCATCGGAGTGGTGACCAACTGATCAGTTGTGTCTGAATACCACCGAGCTGTGATGGCTGACGGGCCTGAAGATCACTGACCGATGATTTCCCCGGTTGATACACTGTGCGGGTATAGAGGCTCGATTGAGATTACTGCCAGCTGATTAGCAGGCCTTGATGACCGATGTTCTTTGACAGCCGCATGCATTCATGACTTAGATACTGCATGTTTATGTTTTGCTGTTATATTAGTGCTCATTCGTACTGAGGCTTGACCTCGTATTATTTTCCTGCTTTTGTGTTGTTTGGGTCTGTGTTGCCCATTTGTAGGATCTTCAGGTAACCAAGCTGGACAGACTGGAACCCCAGCTGGTCAATCCCCATTTCCTTGAGTCCCAGTTATTATTTTGTTATGTATTGATCCAGGGATGCCCTGAGGTTATATGTATTTGGGGGATCATCGTTGAATTGAGTTGTGATTACCTGTTGTTGTATGAGTTTTGATTTAACTCGTATTTTGATTATGACTATTTTGAAGATATGATTTGGTTCAGGCTAAACATTATTTCGAAATGTTTTAGCCCTATTTTATGCTTCCACGTTTATGTGCTTAATTGTGCTATTAATTATTGTTAATTAGCACGGGGCCTGACAGCTCCAAACTGGGAAGGGTGTGTTTATCTCAGGACCATGCTCTGATACCAAGTTGTGACGCCCAAACCCATGGGAGCCAACGGAATTGGAGTAAATTTAAAATCGAAAGAAATAGAAGGACTAAATTTGAAATGAAACAAGCTATATTTCCTTGCTTCAAAACTGAATTAAAGCTGATGGCGCCAAAGGTAAGCAGTAGAAACAGATTCGATTCATAATTGCAAAATGCGATATTACAACTACCGGAACTCTATATGAATTCACTATTGTTTATAATAGATCTTAATAAAGACGTGACAAAAGATCAAAAACAACAACAGCTGTGATTACGCGGAACGCCGACCGTTGACAAACACACACAGTCCCCGAATCTGGTTCAACTTGCACCACCCGCCTGCTCCTGAGTTGCCTCGCCTGCATCGGGAAAACTAATGAGCCTAGGGCTCAACAAGTAAAACTGAGGATAAAAAAGATCACATAAATGCAGGCATATCTGGATCGTAATACATAAATTAAAGAAAGACATTTGAATCTGAAATCTCGCTACTGAAAGATAACTCGGAACTCGGATCTGAATTGCTTATACTGGATGACTTATGGTCTAGAGGCTCTCTGGTGGTCCTTGTGCATGAAACATGTTAACTGATCAGTAACTCTCTGTGAAGAGATTACAATATTTCCATAATCCTGTCCTTTCCATGAAGGGATTACGGTCCTACAGTGATCCTGTCCCTTTCTGAGTGACCGCGTCCTCTATACCATAAATCCTCAAATCTGAAACTTTACTTCCTTGAACTAAAATAGCTATATGCTGGCTCTTGATCGAAAGTCGATCACTGAAATCTGGTAGATTCACTGCTATGAAACTCATTTTTATCTTTAAAAGCACTACTGAGTGTACAGCTGGACTCGGGGCTGATGATAGCAAGGACCAGCTCTGAAGGAACGACTCGAGCGTGCAATCAAATGTGGGTTAAAGAAAACAGATCTTATGTGCAAAGGTCAGCTTTGGTTATGTAAACAGATCTAGGTGTGAAAAACTGCACACAGATGTGAATAACAGCTTTGACTAAAGAGAATGACTTGTGAATGGGAAAGACAGATCTGGTTCTTCGAAAACAGATTTGACATAGGGGAAACAGATTTGACTGAACAAAACAGATCTGACTGAGAGACTCGAGCGTGCAATCAAATGTGGGTTAAAGAAAACAGATCTTATGTGCAAAGGTCAGCTTTGGTTATGTAAACAGATCTAGGTGTGAAAAACTGCACACAGATGTGAATAACAGCTTTGACTAAAGAGAATGACTTGTGAATGGGAAAGACAGATCTGGTTCTTCGAAAACAGATTTGACATAGGGGAAACAGATTTGACTGAACAAAACAGATCTGACTGAGAAAACAGTAATAGGAGCTTCGGAGCAAGTATTTCAGATTTGGTAGGTTACTCAGCTGCGAGGAACCCAACAACAGATTTGGCTAAAAACAACGTTACGCGTAGAAACAAACTTGGCTAATAAACATGAAATACTGCTTCGACTCAGACAGTCCCTAAACAAACTAGATTCTCTTATCAAATCGGAACTCACTCCCGATCAAACCAGTGTTGCCTATCCGTTTAGATTCGATGTCCAGAGCCTTCGCAATACTTAGGAACAACAAGAAACTTCTCTTGGCTTTATCTTAACTGGAATTTGTACAACTCAGTATATTTTAAAACACAGCTGCTTGCTAAACCTTCTGGTGAGTTTCCTCAAAACTAAAGCATCAAAGCAGTGAATCCATAGCTCAACTCAAACATTAACTGAAACTGAAACATGCAAGCATACACAGAAAAAAATGAAGTAAAATATGTTTTCCATATGTAGCAAGAATCAATTTTACTTGCCTGAATGAAGATCGTAACGTGCAGATGGCCGCGGCTGGAAGTTTCCTCAAGAACACTTCTGAGAACTTCTTAGTATTTTGAAAGAACTTAACGTTTTCTTGCAACTAAAATGAATCCAGAACCTCACGTAAAACATTTTATACAAGGAAGAATGATTGGGTAGTAGGTAAAAACACTTGATTAGGCATGGTTGTCGTGCCAACTCTTGTCCTTTTAAAAGATTTTCTAAACACTCCCTACTACTATTTTTAAATTTGAAATCTTGCTACCTTATTTTAACAAAAACAGATCTCCCAACTGATATTATTTTATTTGTAAAGGAAATTCAGATCTGGACCATTTCAGATTTGTGCTTGGGAGAAATTCTTCCGAAACCTTCTGGCCGTTGCTTCAAAGCTGGGACAAAGAAAAATCAGATTTGAACTGAAATCTTAAATGTTAGAAATCTCAAAACATCTTAGAAAAGATAGGCTAATCGATTTGTGGTCCTATGGATTTTTGGGGCGCTACATGAACTTAAAGTGACTTAGAAGTTGAACGCTGACGCAGAATCAACTTAGTATAAAATCAGGTTTGGTTAAAACAACCAGATTTCAGACTTAACCATTAGAACGAACATGAACAACGAAGGTTTCCTTTGTATGAAGAAATCAAACGATCTCAAGAAATTTCTGGAAAACAATCGAATAAGCTACTTGTAAGCTACTTCAAAGAAATTCTTCGAAAACTCAAGAAACAACTGGACGAATATCATCAAACATTTTTCTAACATCTTTCTTAATCAAAATCACAGTAACACATACTTTCTTTGTAAAAACAGAGCATGACTTTTCTGTTGTTTGAAGAACCGCCGTAGCAAATTCTTAAACCTTTAAAATGCATAAAAACATGCAAACAGAACAGAGAATATGCTTTCATGAGTGTAGCAAGAAACAGAGTTTACTTGCCTGTATTCTGCGACACAATTACAGAAGAAATCTGGCCCGAATCACGTACAATCCGATCGCTTCCTGTAAAAAGCTTTGAAACTTTTGCTCGGTTTCTAACAGAGAGCACCGCTTTGTTTGAAATGTTTTGTTTTGTAAATAATGATGCATGATGTGGCTAACATCCTATATGTAATATTTCAAATACCTAAGGAAGAAACACGTTTTATCAATATGCTAAAATCTTTTAAAAGTGCTACTCATTTTAAACAACGAAATCTGAAATGTAAACCGAACCATTTAATTAAAAAGATGGATTAAATTGGCTTGTATGGAGCGGCCGGACAGCTCCTGCATTTGCGTCTCAAATCTGAAAACCAACTCAACTAAGATGAGAGCTGATTATCGCATACTCAAATCTGGAAACTCAACCCGAATGACAGTTGAATAAAATAGCATTTCAAATTAATCTCTCAAGTCTATAAACTTTCTAATTGCGGCCTTAAAAGATCTGGGCATTACAGCCAGCCAACTCAGGAGCAGGCGGGTGGTGCAAGTTGAACCAGATTCGGGGACTGCGCGTGTTTGTCAACGGCCGGCGTTCCGCGTAGTCGCAGCTGTTGTTGTTTTTGATCTTTTGTCACGTCTGTATTAAGATCTATTACAACAATAGTGAATTCATATAGAGTTCCGGTAGTTGTAATATCGCATTTTGCAATTATGAATCGAATCTGTTTCTACTGCTTACCTTTGGCACCATCAGCTTTAATTCAGTTTTGAAGCAAGGAAATATAGCTTGTTTCATTTCAAATTTAGTCCTTCTATTTCTTTCGATTTTAAATTTACTCCAATTCCGTTGGATCCCATGGGTTTGGGCTTCACAATTCAGATCTGAATTCCTGTTCCAAATCTGAATTTGGTCAACACTGCTATGTTGATTATTTCACATCTGAGTTGACTACGGTTGACCATTGACATCTGAACGACTCCGTTTAATTGTGTTGACTTTTCTAAATCTGAGTTGACCAACAGACCAAATCTGATTCCTTTCTTCTTCATTGAGACACTTACGTACGATTCAGATTTTGTATTTTAATTGTTCAAATCTGCTTCGACAGATACGGAAACTCCAGATTTAAATTCCTTATTCTTTTTAGCTTCAATTCGAAAGATTAATTCGATTCATTCGAACAGATTCGAGTACTTTAATTCAGTTTTCATCTTCGCAAGAATCATAGAGAATTCTCAAAGTGTTCCAGAACATCATCAGAGAATGTAAAACCAGTAAACCGTACTTGACAGAAACGAAAAACAAATTTACGAAAGAAAAGAAAGATTAGAAAGAAAGAAATGTTTTACTGAAATGTTTTCCACAGATTATGGCTTAGATAACAGACGGTCACATGGGAAGGATGAGGACGCTGGCTGACAAACCAGTGTGCGCCTTTAAAACACGGAAGGGACTAAGATATGGTTGAAGAACTGTATACCCTTTATATGCGATAGATGGGTTTTGTACCCAGATCTCTGATTCAGATACATAGTTTGATCAAACGACATGACCTTATGTACAGGTGTCTAGCCATAATTCCTAGAAAAAGAAAGAAAAGAGCTAAATGTGATTTTAATCACAAAGCTTTAAAGAAAATGATTTCAGAACATGTGTATGTTATGCTTTCATATCATTTCAGATTTGGCAGTTCATCGTATTTAGCTTATTTATCTTTAAGCTATTCAGATTCAGATTCCAGTTAAAGTATCAGATATCGTTTTCTTGTATTTCATGATTTTTATAGTCAAGATTTACCTGCTGAGCCCCTAGGCTCACTAGTTTTCTTGAGTGCAGGTAATGAACAATGAGGAGCTAGATGGTGGAGAGATGATCGGAATGGAGTGTTTATCGTGGACATCAATTTCCGTTGTTGTTGTTTTGATTATAGATTTTTTTGTACGAAACTCTAGTTACAGTTATTGTATTATGATAGATTTCTAATTCCTTGTTTTAATTTGAAAATCTGAACCAAGTTTGTATTTCATTGGTATTTACTGTTTCGCTTAGTTATGATATAGATCTGTATTTAGTTCCGCATATTGTTATTGTCTCTGTTAAACGCATAAGGTTCACGTTCAATTGCATTCTAGTCCAGAAATTGTATCAAATTGTTCTTTTCAACAAGTCGAAATTTTTGAGTCTTACAATTCGAACCCCAAACCATTTATTTTTGGTTAAAAGAAGTCCGGTCGTCACAGTTGGTATCAGAGCATGGTCCTTGAGATAAACACTCTTACAGTCTGAGACAGCTCTCGCCAGCCGCTTCTATATTTGTGAGTTTTATATCATGTTCTAGCATATAGTAATCTCTCATAATAGAATTCTGGTGGATTTGGGTTACCCATACAGATAATGGCAGGACGAGGTAGAGGAAGAAGATGTGCCACAGAAGGAGAGGGTGAAACAGAAGGAATGAACCCTGTCCTTAATAGCATGACCCAGTTATTAGAACGACTGGTTGACCAGACCAATCCAGGGAATGGTCAATCAATAGGAAGAATGATTAGTCGAGAAGATCCACAGAGGTTTAGGAGACAACGACCTCAGGAATTTGCTGGTTCTACTGATCCGCTAATAGCTGAAAGCTAGATCAAATCTATGGAAGTAATATTTGAATATTTACTTTTGACAAATTAAGAAAGGCCTCGGTGTGCGATTTATATGCTGAGGGAAGATGCGATGATATGGTGGGAAGGAGCCAAGTTGACGGTAGACTTGGAAATGCTGGAGGAATTCAAGAGGGTATTCTATGAGCAGTATTTCACGGTGGATGTGAGGGAGGAGCTACAGAATGAGTTTCTAACACTCAAACAGGAAGGAATGTCTATGCGGGATTATATCCGCAAATTTGAGAGGATGTTATTTTATTTATCTCATGGGAACAAATGCAGATGTCAAGATTCGACACTTTATAAATGGGTTGAAGCCTATGATCAAGCATGACGTCAGACTTGCAGAACCAATAGATTATAGAGCAGATGTGAATAAAGCTCTACAGGCAGAACAGGATTGGAAGGCGATTGAATATGAAAGACAACTGAAACGCCAAATGATGGTCCCGGAAAATAGGATCAAAAAGACCAACAGCCACGCTTTTTGAAGAGTTAAAAACATTTTGCGCGCTGCTACTTAAAACTGGAGGTGCAATTGGGAAGCACCGTATGCAAGAACTATATGATTTTGAAACGGAGCTGATGCATAACTCAAATTATCAAAGACAGCGACGCCACTCTCCCTGTCTTTTATAACATAAGCTCAAAACAATTTTAAAAACAAAGATTTTGGCACCAGCTGAAATTCCGCAAAACAGAACTTTTGAAAACTTATGAGAGCATACAAAAATGTTTCAAATGAACAAGTGCTACTGAGTTACTTAAATATATGAAGAACCAGTACAGATAAAAGCTAAGATTTTTCCTTCTTCTATCTCGTCCTATGTGCTTGTCACCGAGCCTCGCTCCAGGTGATCTTACAGCACAACGAAAATAGAATCTTGGCATCCTCAAGGGACTCGCGCATCCCGTGACAGTTCATCAAGCGAAAAACCGGTTCTATATTAAAACAACATCTGGCTTTCATAAAATAAGCTTCTCAAAACAGTTAAAATATTAAAAACATAGCACATGTGTTTTAAAATTAGTGCTCGTTCAAGAACAACCTGCTCTGATACCAATTGATGGTCCCGGAAAATAGATCAAAAATACCAGCAGCCATGCTTTTTGAAGAGTTAAAAACATTTTGCGCGCTGCTACTTAAAACTGGAGGTGCAATACCTCTTGTTCTTGAACATTTAAAAATCAATCACAAAGAGCACCGGAGACAGATCTGGTATGATTTAAAAATCATGCGGAAAATACCAGAACTGAATCCTAATATTTTAAAACCAACTCAAACAGATTTATGTGCAACATAAATCTGTTCGAAACTGTGCAAGTGCTTGTGTGCTGAACTGTATGCGTGAGTGCTGAAATATAAGCAAGTGCTGAATTATGCGATGCTAAGTATGTGCAAGTGCTGAACTGTAAACGTGTGTTATGCGTGCTAAAATAATGCGAGTGCTGAATGAATAAAAGAGATACGATACGCAGCAGGTTTGTTTCTGGAAGTTCGGACCTCAATGTCCTACGTCTCCCCTTCTTCCACCTCGGAAGGATCCACTACTAGAAGACTTTGATGGTTACAGGTCATCTGCAAACACCCACCCACACAAGCAGCACTTGTATTGACTCCTAGACTCAACAATGCACACCAGCCGCAACTGTGTGACTAACTACATACACATGAGTTTTACGTCATCGTGCTTGGACGGGACCTGTTGTGAAATGGTTTTGAGATTCATTCACCAATGGATGTGAATGAATCTCTGTGTGTGAGATTTTAAAATGAAGCTCTCAACTCTCTGTTTCTCACACACTAGGGAAATGCTCCTAAACAAGCTAATTAAAACTCGGCAGTCGACTCTCGTGAAAGCTCCTCTCTAATGGCGGTCGATTGCTTCGTCTTTCTGTTCATTTTCCCTCTGCTGGTGCACTGTGCAATCAGCGTAATTCTGCAACAACTAACAGTCTCACCAATCCGCTTCAATGGCGTTCTTCCTTCAAATCTTCTTCCTTCAAATCTTCATCTATAAATACCCTCTGTTCGAATATAGCCGTTAGATAAATTCCAAATCTCTTCTGCGCTTGTCAAGGCTAATTCGTCGTCTTCTTTCCATATCCGTGCAACGCTCCTCTGTAAATTATACTATTTCCCAGAATAGTACAAATCTTGTTCCCTTGAATTGAGGCAATTTGCACGACTTAATCTCAGCCATTGATTCTTCCATCTTGAGCGTTGATTGCGTTGAATGGCTGAATATTCTCCAACAGATTGTTCAACAGCTGTTCGCTCAGCTGTTTTTTATTCTTTGTCACAACACTTCGTGCAACAGCTGTTTCTTTGTCGACTGGATACTTTGCGCCTGGTTGCCACGCTTCGCTACTTCTGCTTTTCTTGCGTCTGGATACCATGTTGACTGGATATGCAATAGCACTGAAGCTCGCGACTGGATCCACTGTAGCTCGCGACTGGTACATCATCTTGCGACTGAATGCATAGCAACAGCTGGTTCATTGAAGCTCTCGACTGGATGAGCTGTTGCTTTCGTCTGGATGTACTGTCGCTACCAACTGCTGGTTAGCATTTGATTTGCACTCCAACTGGTCATCATTTGATTTGCAACAGCTGGTTGTCTTTACGCACCAGCTGAACCATCTTTATGTACCAGCTGGTCCTCATCATTCCAGCTGATATTTTCTTCATCTTAGCGCCACAGCTGGTCCAAGATCACTGTAGCTAACTGCTGGTTACCCACTAGAAGAATGTACCTGCTGGTTTTCCTCATCGCAAAGAGCATCTGCTGAATCCATAGCGCAAAGGCAAAATGCTGTCGTATCAACTTATGTAAACGACATCGTTTTGCAATCGCCAACTTCAAATACCAACTGCTGGTTGAAGCTCTCTGCTGATAGATCTTCCTGCTGATTGTGATGTCACTGCTGATGACATCATCTATGCTTAGCGCTCCAGCTGCTTTATCGTTCCAGCTCCAACTTGCGACTCTTCTCAGCTTCTGTTCCAGCTGGTCCTCTCGCACCAGCTGATCTTTCTTCATCTGCTGAACATGATGTCGTCACCAATGACAATATCATCGATGGTCCACTTAGATGTTCCAGCTGGTTCCCTTTTGATGTACCAGCTGATCCATCTTCTTCTTCTAGCGCTTGCAGCTGGTTCTTATCGTTCCAGCTAATTCACTTCGCTCCAGCTGGTTCAACTTGGCCTCCGCCTGATTTCGAACACCTGACTTAACTTTGGACGTCTCCATTGCTAATCCAGCTGCCGATAACAATGATGAACTAAACCAACTGCTGAACTTGTATTGTGAACCATCGGCTGGACAAACTTCTGCTACTGTTCATCTTCTTCTTCGTTCCTAAAATCTGCACACTTAAGTGGAATTGTTAGAAACACAATAACAGGTTTTGTGTGATTCAAAACTTAATCAGGATCTGTCAAAACAGATCCATCAATCTCTCCCTTTTTGATTTACACAAAACCTTAAATCAACGATGCGTGTTCTAACAATTCTCTCCCTTTTTGTGGGAATCAAAAAGAGATCGAACTGCTGGTCTCACACTTAAGTGGAATTGTTAGAAACACAATAACAGGTTTTGTGTGATTCAAAACTTAATCAGGATCTGTCAAAACAGATCCATCAATCTCTCCCTTTTTGATTTACACAAAACCTTAAATCAACGATGCGTGTTCTAACAATTCTCTCCCTTTTTGTGGGAATCAAAAAGAGAATGAACTGCTGGTCTTCCCGATAATTAAAACGAAAAGCTCTCCCTACACTGTTACAACAAAAACAACGTAACAGCAGGAGTTTTAAA
>KV002325.1:43680-61354 GCA_001598015.1 Dorcoceras hygrometricum | reverse complement strand
GTTCCCTACCAATGAAACATGGTACTTCGCATCGCAGATACTAGTCTCAAGCTCGGGCGGCCTTATCCTCATTTTGACGGCCCAATCGACTAGGAACTAATTCAGAATACACAGTGACTATTAGATGTGTTTCATGATAGCCGTCATACCTACTATCACATCTAACATACACTATGGTGCATTCTAGGTCTTTATCCAACACAATTGTTAACACTATATAAACATAATGAAGATAAAGATGCCATAAACAAATGCGAATATCATATATAAAGACTGTCATATACAAGAGTCTATGAACCCACACGCCACAAGTTGGCTAGTTGGGCATCTAGTCTAACAATCAAATCCAGTACATCGCCGTGGGGAGCTCCGGTGTTATTCGTTAATAAGAAAGACGGAAGTATGCGTCTGTGTATAGATTATAGAGAATTGAATAAGTTAACAGTTAGAAATAAGTATCCTCTCCCTAGGATAGATGACTTATTCGATCAACTACGAGGAGCTGCTGTATTTTCGAAGATCGACCTCAGATCTGGATATCACCAGCTTCGAGTTAAATATGCAGACGTATACAAGACAACCTTTAGAACACGCTATGGCCATTATGAATTTTTAGTTATGCCATTTGGGTTAACTAATGCGCCATCTGTGTTTATGGATATAATGAATAGGGTATTTCAACCTTTTCTAGACAGATTTGTAATCGTGTTTATAGATGAAATTCTCATTTACTCTAAGAACAGATTTGAGCACTCAGATCATCTTAGAGTAATTTTGCAGATTTTGAGAACTAAGCAATTGTTTGCTAAGTTTAGTAAATGCGAATTTTGGATCGAAAAGGTTGTATTTCTTGGTCATATTATTTCCAATAATGGGATACAAGTAGATCCCTCCAAAGTAGAAGCTGTTCGAGAATGACATGTACCTAAGAGCGTAATAGAGGTTCGTAGTTTCTTAGGGCTTGCATGATATTACCGAAGATTTATAGAGGGATTTTCTAAGATAGCTGTCCCTTTAATGTCATTGACCAAGAAGAATGCTATGTACGATTGGTCCCCAGAATGTGAGACCAGTTTTAGGAAATTAAAACAAGCATTGATAGAAGCCCCTGTTTTGATGTTGCCATCAGGAAAAGGGAACTTCACGATTTATACAGATGCATCGAAGATAGGATTAGGTGCTGTTTTGATGCAAGACAAGAAGGTAATTTCTTATGCTTCCAAACAGCTGAAGATTCACAAGAAGAATTATCCTACACATGACCTAGAATTAGCAGCAGTGGTTTTTGCATTAAAGATTTGGAGACACTATCTTTTTGGAGAAAGATGCGAAATCTTTACAGACCATAAGAGCCTTAAGTATTTTTTTACCCAGAAAGAGCTGAACATGAGACAAACAAAATGGCTCGAACTGGTTAAAGATTATGATTGTGTGATTAATTACCACCCAGATAAAGCTAACGTAGTAGCTGATGCATTAAGCAGAAGAAATGTGGGTTTAGCTCAGATATCAGTTCAGATTCCATTAGCGAGAGAGATCAACAGATTTGAACTGGGGATAGTTACGAAAGAGAATGCTGCTAAGTTTTCTGTTCTTACAATCCAGACTACTTTGAAAGACGGATTAGAGATGTTCAAGCAAGGGATGATCGATTACAGAAGTGGAAGAAACAAGATGAAGACAGAAGAGGAAATCTTTATTCGACTCCAGAGGGAATTGTGAAATATCAGAATAGGTTATGGGTACCGCACACAGATGATTTGCTCAAAGAGATTATGAATGAAGCCCATACCACTCCGTATTCCATTCACCCAGGAGGAACAAAGATGTATAAAGATTTGCAACATTGGTTTTGGTGGCCAGGTATGAAACGAGATATTTCCTGTTTCATTTCTGAATGTTTAACATGCCAGCAAGTTAAAGCAGAGCATCAGAGACCAGCTGGGATGTTAAAGCCTCTCTCTATACCTGTATGGAAATGGGATAACATAGCAATGAATTTCATAGTGGGATTACCAAGAACACTCCATGGATTTAATGCTATTTGGGTTATTATTGATAGATTAACCAAGTCAGCACACTTTTTGCCAGTTAAGATTATGTATGATCTGAATAGGTATGCTGAATTGTATGTTAAGGAAATAGTAAGACTCCATAGAATTCCAAGTTCTATAGTATCAGATCGATATCCCAGATTTACTTCGATGTTATGGAAAAGCCTACATAAAGCTTTGGGAACTAAGTTAACCTTCAGTACAGCTTTCCATCTGCAAACAGATGGACAATCAGAAAGAGTGATTCAAACACTAGAGGATTTGCTTCGTGCATGTGTTCTCGACTTTGCAGACAGCTGAGATTCTAAATTGCCCTTAGTTGAGTTCACATATAATAATAGTTATCAGGCTTCAATAGAAATGGCTCCATACGAAGCACTGTATGGTATAAAATTTAGATCACCGATACATTGGGATGATGTAGATGAAAGAACAGATAGAACCTGATATTATAGAACAGATTGCTGAAGCCATCAAAAGAATACGTGATTGAATGAAGATGGCACAGAGTAGACAAAAGAGCTATGCAGATAGCCATCGTCGGAATCTGAATTTCGAAGTAGGAGATCATGTATTTTTGAAGGTAGCACCTATGAAGGGTGTAATGAGATTTGGACGAAAAGGAAAGCTAAGTCCTAGATTTATTGGACCATTTTAAATTCTGGAGAAAATAGGGACTTTAGCTTGTCATCTAGCGTTACCTCCACAGATGCCAGCTGTGCATAATGTGTTTCACATATCAGCTTTGAGGAAATATATTGCGAATCCTTCGCATGTGCTTAGACATGAGCCTATCCAACTAGCGCCAGATCTGACTTATTAAGAAGTTCCAGAGAAGATTCTTTTAAGAGAAAATTGTAAGTTAAGAAATAGGACTATCCCTATGATAAAGATTCAGTGGGCGAACCACTCAGAAAGAGAAGCAACGTGGGAAGTCGAATCTGATATGCAAAGAAGCTACCCAGATCTGTTTAAGTAAGTAAATTTCGGGGACGAAATTTTTTAAGGAGGGTAGAATTGTAACGCCCAGATACTTTAAAGGCCGCAATTATAAAGTTTATAGACTTGAGAGATTAATTTGGAATGCTATTTTATTCAACTGTCATTCGGGTTGAGTTTCCAGATTTGAGTATGCGATAATCAGCTCTCATCTTAGTTGAGTTGGTATTTAGATTTGAGACGCAAATGCAGGAGCTGTCCAGCTGATCGATACAAGCTGATTTAATCCTTCTTTTTAATTAAATGGTTCGGTTTACATTTCATATTTCGTTGTTTAAAATTGAGTATTTAAAAGATTTTAGCATATTGATAAAACGTGTTTCTTCCTTAGGTATTTGAAATCATATATATAGGATGTTAGCCACATCATGCATCATTATTTAGAAAACAAAACATTTCAAACAAAGCGGTGCTCTCTATTAGAAACCGAGCAAAAGTTTCAAAGCTTTTTACAGGAAGCGATCGAATTGTACGTGATTCAGGCCAGATTTCTTCTGTAATTGTGTCACAGAATACAGACAAGTAAACTCTGTTTCTTGCTACACTCATGAAAGCATATATTCTGTTCTATTTGCATGTTTTTATGCGTTTTAAAGGTTTAAGAATTTGCTACGACGGTTCTTCAAGCAACAGAAAAGTCATGCTCTGTTTTTACAAAGAAAGTCTGTGTTTACTGTGATTTTGATTCAGAAAGATGTTAGAAAAATTTTTGATGATATTCGTCCATTTGTTTCTTGAGTTTTCGAAGAATTTCTTCGAAGTAGCTTATTTGATTGTTTTCCAGAAATTTCTTGAGATCGTTTGATTTCTTCAGACAAAGGAAACCTTCATTGTTCGTGTTCATTCTAATGGTTAAGTCTGAAATCTGGTTGTTTTAACCAAACCTGATTTTATAGTAAGTTGATTCTGCGTCAGAGTTCAACTTCTAAGTCACTTTAAGTTCATATCTGAATTATTGTTCCAAATCTGAATTTGGTCAACACTGCTATGTTGATTATTTCACATCTGAGTTTACTACGGTTGATCATTGACATCTGAACGACTCCGTTTAACTGTGTTGACTTTTCCAAATCTGAGTTGACCAACAGACCAAATCTGATTCCTTTCTTCTTCATTGAGACGCTTACGTACGATTCAGATTTTGTATTTTAATTGTTCAAATCTGCTTCGACAGATACATAAATTCCAGATTTAAATTCCTTATTCTTTTTAGCTTCAATTCAAAAGATTAATTCGATTCATTCGAATAGATTCGAGTACTTTAATTCAGTTTTCATCTTCGCAAGAATCACAGAGAATTCTCAAAGTGTTCCAGAACATCATCAGAGAATGTAAAACCAGTAAACCGTACTTGACAGAAACGAAAAACAAATTTACGAAAGAAAAGAAAGATTAGAAAGAAAAAATGTTTTACAGAAATGTTTTCCACAAATTATGACTTAGATAACAGACGGTCACATGGGAAGGGTGAGGACGCTGGCTGACGAACCAGTGTGCTCCTTTCAAACACGGAAGCGAATAAGATATGATTGACGAACTGTATACCCTTTATATGCGATAGATGGGTTTTGTACCCAACTCTCTGATTCAGATAAAGATTTTGATCAAACGACATGACCTTATGTACAGGTGTCTAGCCATATGATTGACGAACTGTATACCCTTTATATGCGATAGATGGGTTTTGTACCCAACTCTCTGATTCAGATAAAGATTTTGATCAAACGACATGACCTTATGTACAGGTGTCTAGCCATAATTCCCAGAAAAAGAAAGAAAAGAGCTAAGTGTGATTTTAATCACAAAGTTTTAAAGAAAATGATTTCAAAACATGTGTATGTTTATGTTTTCATATCATTTCAGATTTGACATTCATCGTATTTAGCTTATTTATCTTTAAGCTATTCAGATTCAGATTCCAGCTAAAGTATCAGATATCGTTTTCTTGTATTGGATGATTTCGATAGTCCAGATTTACCTGCTGAGCCCCTAGGCTCACAAGTTTTCTCGAGTGCAGGTAATGAACAATGAGGAGCTGGATGGTGGAGAGCTGATCGGAATGGAGTGTTTATCGTGGACATCAGTTTCCGTTGTTGTTCTTTTGATTACAGATTTTGTTGTACGAAACTCTAGTTACAGTTATTGTATTATGACAGATTTCTAATTCCTTGTTTTAACTTGAAAATCTTTAACTTGAAAATCTGAACCAGGTTTATATTTCATTGGTATTTAGTCTTTCGCTTAGTTATGATACAGATCTGTATTTAGTTCCGCATATTGTTATTGTCCAGATCTATTTCTCAGTTAAACACATAAGGTTCGCGTTCAATTGCATTCTAGTCCAGAAATCGTATCAAATTGTTCTTTTCAACAAGATCGAAATTTTTGAGTCTTTCAATTCGAACCCCAAACCATTTATTTTTGGTCAAGAAAAGTCTGGTCGTCACACTGGCGCTAACTGGAGCTGCTCAAAAACCAACACATGTAACTGATTCGAAACATACTTCCGCAGCATCGAGATGTGGAATACATTATGAACCACTGACAGGCTGGGTAGTAACGCTAATCGATATGCCAAAGTACCAACCCTCTCCAAAATCTCGAATGGCCTAACAAACCTCGGACTGAGCTTGGCCCTCCGGCCAAAGCGCATCACGCTCTTCATGGGCGATATCCTCACAAACACGTGATCCCCAACAGCTAACTTCAGATCTCGTCATCTCTGATCGGCATAACTCTTCTGACAACTCTAGGCTGTCCTCATCCGATCCCGTATCCTCGTCACTATGTCCGCTGTCTGCTGCACTAGCTCCGACCCACTCAGCACTTTCTCTCCAACCTCCTCCCAGTGCACGGGATATCGGCATCTCCTCCCATACAGAGCCTCATAAGGAGCCATCCCAATCGATTCCTGAAAGCTGTTGTTGTACGTGAACTCTACCAGAGGCAATCTCGAGTCCCACGTACCCTGGAAATCTATCATACAAGCTCTCAGCAAATCCTCCAGAATATGGATGACTCTCTCAGACTGACCGTCTGTCTGCGGATGAAAATCTCTACTGAAAGATAGCTTAGTCCCCAAAGCGGTGTTTAAGCTCCTCCAAAACGCAGATGTAAACCTGGTGTCCCTGTCTGACACTATAGATACTGGTATGCCATGCAACCTAACAATCTCTCTGATGTACAGCTCTGCGTACTGCATCAGGGTGAAAGTAGTCTTCATCGGTAAGAAGTACGCTGACTTCGTGAGCCTATCCACAATCATCCATATCGCTGTGAATCCTCTGGGAATCTGTAACCCAACCACAAAATCCATCGTAATATGCTCCAACTTCCACTCGGGAATAGGGAGTGGCTGAAATAACCCTACCGGACGCTGGTGCTCTGCCTTGACCTTCTGACAGGTGAAGCACTCAGATACGAATCTCCCAATATCCTTCTTCATCCCCGACCACCAATACAGTGTTTGCAAATCTCTGTACATCTTCGTACTCCCTGGGTGGATGGAGTACGTCGATGCATGCGCCTCTGATAAGATCTCAGCTCTCAGCTGCCCAGTTCTCAGCACCCACATACGACCTCTGAAACGGACGATTCCATCCTCAACTGTATACAGACCTCTTCCTCTGGCCTCATCTCGCTGTCTCCATTGCTGTAACTACTCATCATAGGCCTGCCCGTCTTTAATCCGCTCTCGAAGAGTCGACTGAACTATGAGCGCTGCCAAACTCGATGCACAGCCTCCTGTATAGAACTCCAGTCCAACCTCTGTATCTCAGCCTATAGTGGCCTCTCGACTGACAAACATGCCACTACTGCAGTCTTCCGGCTCAAAACGTCTGTCACCACGTTAGCTTTCCCCGGATGGTAGCTAATGTCACAGTCATAGTCGTTCACCAACATTAGCCATCTGCGCTGCCTCATGTTCAGCTCCTTCTGGGTGAAGAAGTACTTGAGGCTCTTATGATCGGTGAATATCGGACACTTCTCACCGTACAAGTAGTGTCTCCAAATCTTCAGTGCAAACACTACTGCTGCAAGCT
This sequence comes from Dorcoceras hygrometricum, assembly GCA_001598015.1. NCBI lineage: Eukaryota > Viridiplantae > Streptophyta > Magnoliopsida > Lamiales > Gesneriaceae > Dorcoceras > Dorcoceras hygrometricum. Next base: position 54,258 of record KV002325.1, on the reverse strand, counting down.
CCAGATCATGCGTCAGATAGTTCTGCTCATAACTCTTAAGCTGTCTCGACGCATATGCGATAACCTTGCCTCCCTGCATTAGAACTGCACCTAACCCTCTCAAGAAACATCCATGTACACTACAAACTCCTCATGACCCACCGGCGTTGCTAACCGTGGCGCTGAAGTGAGGGCCTCCTTTAGCTGATCGAAGCTCCTCTGACACTCAGGACTCCACACATACTTCGCATTCTTCTTGGTCAGGGCAGTCAAGGGCACTGAAATCAAAGAGAAGCCCTTGATAAACTTGCGTTAGTATCCTGCTAACCCCAAGAAACTGCGAATCTCTGCTGCATTTCTTGTAATCCCCCAGTTTTTCACTGCCTGCACCATCGATGGGTCGACTGAAATCCCATCTCTCGACATGATATGCCCCAATAAAGCCACCTGCTCAAGCCAAAACTCGCACTTGCTGAACTTGACATACAATCTATACTCTTTCAACGTCTGCAGTGCGGTCTGCAAGTGCTGTCTATGCTCCTCTAAGCTCCTCGACTAGACCAGGATGTCGTCGATGAACACAATGATGAACTGGTCTAAGAACTGTCCGAAGACCCTGTTCATCAAATCCATGAAGATCGTTGGGGCATTCGTCAGGCCAAACGGCATCACCAAGAACTCATAGTGGCCGTAACGTGTCCAAAATGCAGTCTTGGACACGTCCTCCTCTCTGACTCGCAACTGATGGTAGACCCTGTTCATCAAATCCATGAAGATCGTTGGGGCATTCGTCAGGCCAAACGGCATCACCAAGAACTCATAGTGGCCGTAACGTGTCCAAAATGCAGTCTTGGACACGTCCTCCTCTCTGACTCGCAACTGATGGTACCCTGATCTCAGATCAATCTTGGAGAAAACCGAGGATCCCTTCAATTGATCAAACAAATCCTCAATCCTCGGGAGTGGGTACTTGTTCTTCACTGTAACTCGGTTCAACTCCCGATAGTCGATGCACAACCTCATACTACCATCCTTCTTCTTAACAAACAGTACTGGTGCGTCCCATGGAGAAAAGCTGGAGCGAAAGAATCCCTTGTCGAGCAACTCCTGAATCAGCTCCTTCAGCTCCTTCATCTCGATAGGAGCCAATAGGTATGGCTCCTTATAGATGGGCACTGTACCTGGTGCTAACTCAATCGAAAAATCCACCTCTCGCTCCGGTGGAACTCCCACAACGTCATCAGGGAAAACATATGCAAAGTCCCTGACTACCTCCACATCAGACAGTGAAGGGCCTGCTGAATCTCCTGAAGTGGTAACACTGGCTAAGAACGTCTGACATCCAAGATCAACTAGCTTCCTGACCTGTAGAAAAGATATAAACCTGGGCTTCTGTGATCTCCTCGCAGCTTCAAAGAGGAAAGTCTCCTGCCCTGGCAGCCTGATCGTCACTAACCTCTGATGGAAATCAATCACCACTCCATACTCCGTCAACCAGTCCATCCCTAGAATGAGGTCGAATCCTGACATAGGCAATACGATCGAATCTGCTCTGACTGCATGATCTTGAAACATCATCACCAAACCCTGAACGATTCTGGCAGTCGTTATCTCCTCTCTTGACGGGATTGTCACTGCGAGGGCCACACCCAATCTCTCCGGAATAATACCCATCCCCTGAATGAACGCACTCGAGATGAACTAGTGAGTCGCCCCTAAATCTAGCAAGGCAAGGGTCGTGAAACCTAGAGCACGGATCTCGCCTGAAATCGAAAAGTCACACAGGCACGTGTTTACAATCAATATAGATCTCAATAAACAATTTAGAAGCCTAAGACATTTCTAAGTTCGCTAGTCCTATCGTCTAAGTTCTCAAGGCAAGTTCTAGAAGATCTACAATTCTTACTTATATCAACTTAGCAACTAAGGCAAAGAATTTCCTAGCAGTGCTCTACCTAGCATGCAAGTTTAAAACACCCAAGAACCAACATGTCAAAGCACGGAAACGACGGAAATCTAAAATGGAGTACCTGTGAGTAATGTTGTGTCCGGATCTGCAAGATCTGCCTGAATCACAAAAACACGACCTGTGGCCTGCCTCCTCTTTGGGAAATCCCTAGAAATGTGCTCTGGCTCCCTGCAGTGATAGCACCTGCCAGATCCAGCCATGCAAGGTCCTGAATGCTGCTTACTGCACTCTTTGCAGGTCGGGTACCCTCCAGGTGTAGGGGCGCTGGTCCCCTGCTGCTGTGGCCTCTGCTGGCCCTGGGGTCTCTGCTGCTGTGACCCCTGAGAAGTTGGGCCCTTAGGAGACCCTTGAAATGGTCTCTTCGCTGGCTGCTATGAAGACTGCACCCTGACGGGCTGCTGTAACTGTCGCTTCCTCTGAAAGACCTCCCTCATATCCTTTTGGCCCCTCTCGGACCAGTAACTCTGTTCACACTGCCATGTACATAGCCACGTCCGCCATATTGACATCATGGCTGATGTTTGGTCACAGTACATCAGTAAACTTCCGTAGCTTCTCGCTCTCCACAATCACGATCGAGGGCACGAAGTGACACCCACGCTCGAACTGTCGCACATACTCAACAACAGACTTGTCTCCCTGACGGAGACTCATGAACTCCCTGATAAGCTGGCTCCGGGCGTCAGCAGTGAAATACTTCTCAAAGAATCAACCTTGAACCTCTCCCAGGTCAAGATCCCTAGGAACAGACCAACCACCGCGCTCTCTCACCAAAGAGCGGCATCTCCCTTCATCGTGAATATAGCACAACGGACTTTGTCAGCGTCCGGGAGACCCATATAAGCAAAGATGGTCTCCAAAGATCGGATCCACTCCTCAGCAACGAGTGGGTCAGTGGTACCGGAAAACTCCTTAGGTCCCTGATTGCGGAACCTCTCAGCAACGTCCTCCTCATGCGACTTCCTGGGTCGCTCCGACTGTCTTTCCAAAAGCCTGGTAATCTCGGCTAGCATGTCTACACTAGCCCTCTCTGACTCAATTCTGTCCCACCTATTGCCATGCACACATACAAAAACACAGCAGAAGCCGGATAACTCCGGTGAGAATATAATTCCCTGTATGAACAACATAACATGCAATATAACATGAGCATGGATGCAATGCATGTGGAAGGAATAGGCTATCAAATCTGATAACAATAAATCTTAGTTCTTGGGATCCCGGGAAGAAAATATCAAACCAACCACTGACTCTCCCAATCGAGGTGGCGTCAAGTATCTCAATCCCCTGACTTTGGTGCAACCATAGTGAGTCATCTAACTCTGGAAGTAAATATACATTCCGTGCCACTCAACTATAGCCATCCAAACGTCATTTGCACTCTAGGCTATCCAACCCTATATGCTTTTCAAGGTAGAGCTCAAGATGAATGCAACATAATCTTGATGAATTATTCTAAAATCAATCAAGGCAATACATGCTAATCAAGCAAGTATAAACAAGTACATCACACAAAATAAGTCAAGTAATCTAACAAGAGCAGTAAGCATTCAAGTATGTGGTTTTGGGAATTCGAGAATCATATCTATCTCGAATGTTCTATCCCATCTTGATTGATGTCAATTTATACCTTTCAATATCGATTCTGAAAGTGCTTCAAATCTGAAACATATATCAAGAACAACAAGTTCATATCAAAATCTGCTCAAACACATATCAATTACCAAGGGTAGAAATTACTACAAACCTTGATCAAAACTTTACCGATTCGAATTCTAAAGTTCTCGAGTTCGATGACCTTCAATTCAAATCTGAAAGGAAATATAATATGATCAAAATCAGAATTCAAACTCAATCCAATACACGGCTCAATCGTTTGCCCCAAAACTCATCAATTTTCAAACCGGCGGCGTAACGACTAAAAATCGATAACTTTTAAATATATCAAGATATCAATCAAATAAAATCCATATCACAACCATATCATCACTATAACAGCATAAAGAACTCGAAATCAGCAGTACAAGCAAGCTTCTTTTCCGAAAATAGCTCAAAAAATCATAACTAATTCAAACCCCGAACTTTTCTCGATCCGTCTTGGATATACAATCGTTGTCCACTCAAGCACAATATATACCATTATAATCTGATTCCGTAAGAATCTCAAAATCAAAGCATAGTAGAACATAATAAAACTTACATCATAACAAAGCCTTCGACGCGAGGATTGCAAACATACGATCGCTTCTAAATCCTGACGATCGGATGATGAAAATCGAAGCTTGTAAAATAACAAAAATGGCGTGAGAATTATTCTGAATCTACTGCCTTCTCACGTGAAAATAGAGGTGAATATTAGATATATATAAGCCAAATTGCAGTTAGTCCCTGAAAACTTCCGTAATTGCAATTCAGTCCCCGGACAAGTGATTTAAATCAATTTCAATCCTAATAATTCAACAACATTAGATTTTAATTCCAAATTTTAAATATTCTTAAATTAAATATTCTCGGATTACAATTAACTAATCTCGGATTATTAAATCGAATAATCCCGGGCCTTACACACACCTCACGCAAGATGCACAAGAATCGGGCAGCACACACACGACGCTCGCACCATGCGGCCGCTTGACCAACCTCGAACCAGCCATGGTCTAGCCCTCTTCTCCTCATCTATGGACCACCATTATACCAACATGAACCATATCCAAGCCCTTGAACAGCCCTTGGCCGAAACATCACAAGATTGAATCAAAAACGTAATGAAAATTATGGGTCATGCATGGATCTAAAATCTTAAACGTAGATCAATGCCAATCACATACAATTCATGCATTTGAACATTAAAAACAGTTTAATATGGCGTAAATGGTGAGAAAAAGAATAGATATTACATGCCTTTGAATGGAGAAAAAGAAGATCTGCGAGTTACCGATGTGTAGGACGCGAGATCGGGACCAAGACAACCTTGGATCACCAAAAATTTTAAGGAAAAACGATGGGGTTGTTGGAGGAGGAAGGGGGGACGGCTATGGTGAGGAGTGGAGGCTAGGGTTTTGCACAAAAATTGTGTTTGAAAGAAAATGGGGTGTGATACACAAGACCCCTCTAAGGGTAGCATAAGTTAGGAAAATTAAAAGAGCTTTTTCCCATTAAGCCCCCACTAATTAAAATATGTTTTAAAACTCCCAAAGCAAGTCTCCAACTTAAATTTTCGTAATAATAATTTCCCATTTTTGCAAAACATATAAAAACTCATTAAAAATAGCCCGTATAGGCGAAAAACGGGTTCCCCCTCAAAATAATCATAAAAATCCAATTTTCGAAATCGCTGCTTAAAAATAATAAATTTTGCTCTGAAAAAAAATCTAAGGGCTTAAAAATCTCAAATAGTTTTCATCTCGGTCGTCCCTATTCTCACCCACGCGGCCGGAACTCAAACAACCTAAAAACATGCATGCATATCATGAAACAATAAAACCATCATTAAATCACATAAAATAGCATATAGTTTCTAAATTAATTTTCCCCTACTCATGCACTCACTTCTACGTAATTGGGATTTCTAGGCGTTACAGATAAAGACCTTGAATGCACTATAGTGTATTAGATGTGATAGTGTATTTGATGGCTATCATGAAACACATCTAATAGTCATTGTGTGTTCTAAACGAGTACCTAGTCGATTGGACTGTCCAAAAGATGATAAGTCCGAGCTTTAGACTTGCATCTTCGATACAAAGTACCAGTTTAATTGATAGGGAACATGGATATGTTCTGATCAGGCATGATGGATAGTGACCTGTTGATATATCGAACTACCCTCGTTCGAACATTCCAAGTGTTTATCATTTATCAAGTGGATTAAGTCCGAGGTCTTGGTTGTACAGATTAGTCCTCATTACTCAAAATATCGTTGATATTGTAATGCCCAGGAAATCTGTTAAGATAAAATTTATAATTTTTGGTGATAACAAAATAAGACTGAGAAACTGTACTTAAGTATTCACAGAGAACAAGAGAAGGGAACTTTTCAGATTCCGTGACGTCATTGAAGAATTTAGATTCGAAGTTCTGAGTTAAGTTGTGTTGACATCTGAGTTGACTATTCGGGATTTGTTCAGACATCGAGTCAAGTATTCAGTTATCGGTTTGAGAAATTCAGAGCTAAGTTCTTAAGATATCGGGTATTTTGAGTTATTGATTTTATCAGTTATCGGGACAGTATTTCAGATTTGAAGGGATTCAAATTTGATTCAGAAGCTACAGTAAGAGATCTGTTTTAGAGCAAAGTACATTCAGACTTTATTCAGAGGCTTTAGTAACATATTCTGGTATATTGACTCAGGAGGTATCATTCAGATTTGAGAGTATAAACAGACTCTACTCAAGTTACTTCAGATATCAGCATTTTAGATATCGTTACAGAGCAAACAGAGTACATCAGTTTTGAGGTTATCAGAATTGTTTGATTCAAACTTAGGAACAGTGTACTTTCAGAAGTCGCTAACATCTCAGACATGACAGAGTAACGACGATATTTCAGATATGATTAAGATACATAAAGAGAGTGACTTTCAGCTTTCTTTATTGAGACAGAAGTGAGATTCGACTCTCTTCAGAAGTTATCAAAGAATTATTTAAAGAGAATCAATGGTCAAAGTTTAAATTGTATAAAAGGCTGGAATTAAGGAGACAAGATAAGAGCTATTTTGAGTAAAATTGCACAGTACGCAGAATGCTTGATACGATGATTACCCGCTTTGAAATATAAGTCAATTTAGCCCTGACAAGCGCAGTTTACCTTTTGCATGGTATTAATGGAGCATTAAATGCTATGATACGATGAAGATATGCAAAGGAGCTTATCTATTGGCTACATTTATTGACCGTCGAAGAGAAAGAATATAAAAGGATGAAGAATTCAAATGTAGAAGTATTTCGCTCCTCTTCGCTAACAGTAATTCACAACGCTCATTCTTTGTCAACAAAAAGCTCTCAAATACTCACTGGAACCATTCATTGCAAAAATATTCTAAGTCCAGTATTACAACTCGAAGAACAGTCAAGTTCAGCCTTCATAGTTTTAACCTTCGAGTTATCTTCTGGTTTACATTTGTAAACAGTTCTTGTTGATAAAATAACCAGAAGATCTACAGTACTCAATAGCATCGTATTTCATTGTAATATTCATTTTGAGTCTGTAACGAACTTGCTGTGTGAAGCAGTTCGACAGAGTTACATTGATTGTAGTCAGCAATTGTATCTGCTTGCAGTTGAATTTGCTAGGAGTTCATCTTGAGCGAGGCTCGGTGACTGGGTGTAGACAGAAGCTATGTGCATCAAATTTCTTCTAGTGGAACCTTCCTGAAAAGGAAGAAGGGGAGACGTAGGATCTTCAGATCCGAACTTCCATAAAAAAACTCTGAACCTTGCACTGTTATTTTACTGCATCACATTTTTATTTAAACTGTTCACTAATTGATCGACTTCTTTCCGCACATTATTTGTTAGTCGAGAAATCAGATTTGGGATTGAGATACCTCGGATCTGGTAACACAGATACGAGTTAAGAGAGGCGCTTGTAAAATTACTTTTAAAGGTTTCGAAAATTTAAAATACAAGGAGTTCATTCAACCCCCCTTCTGAACTCCTAAGGCTGTTTTCGATCCATATTGATCCGATCAATTGGTATCAGAGCCTGCGCAATCTCAGTTATTGAACAATTGGTCTTTTACACTTTATATAATTCAATATGTCTACCTCACATAACAAGATTCCTATGTTTTCGAAGAAGGACTATGATGATTGGAAGATCAGGATGCAAGCGCACTTGGCTGCGCAAGATGATGACATGTGGTATGTCATCAAGAATGGTCCCATGAAGATCTTGAAAGCCAACGCTGCAATAGCTATAACTGAAGGAGCACCTCAGTGGGTTGAAAAGAACCGACATGAATACACAACTGAGGACAAGAAAAAGGCAAATCTGGACAATGTGACTAAGGATATTCTCTACAAGACGCTGAACAAGAACATGTTCAGCAAGATCAAAATCTGGGCCACTGCCAAGGAGATATGGGAGAAGTTGATTCAAATCTGCGAAGGAAATTATGAGACCAAGGAGAATAATCTTACTATTGCACAGAAGAAATATGAATCAATCAAGATGCAGAGGGTGAGACCATGGCTGAGTTCGATGAGCGCTTCAGTGATGTGGTGATAGAGCTTACAAGTTTGGGCAAGGAATACAGCAACCGAGAGCTAGCATTTAAACTGATGCGAGCGCTGCCCAGGGAGTTGGATGTAAAGACGATGGCTATGCGGGAGTCTAAGGATCTAAACAAGTTGGAGCTTCATGATCTATTTGCAAACTTGAAGGCATATGAGTTTGAATTAGAGACAAGATCTGAAGCAGGATCGTCGACATCTCAACCAACTAAAGATCTAGCTGCCACAACATCAGAACAGTGCTCACCAATCAAATCTATAGATCAACTCAGCAACGATGTCATGTCCCTCGTCGTCAAGAAGTTTGGGAAATACTTGAGAAGATCTCAAAACCCATATTTTAATTATAACAAATCAAAAAATTGTCTACTGATATGAACTGTTTCAACTGTGGTCGTCCAGGTCACTTTTCTACAGACTGTAACAGGCCAAAGAAGGAGGACAGACCCAAAAGGGATGAGAAGAAGGATGATAGATCCAAGGAAAGATCAAAAGAAAGAAGGATGAGGACAATATCTGACAAAAGGTGTGAGACCTGTGTTTTCGCAATCAGGTGTTGCTCGGGTTGAAACCAGCTGGTAGTAGATGCATGTGTTGAAGTCATCGAATTTGCCTAAGTGTTGGAATCAGTAGTTGAGATGCTATCAGCTGTCGAGAGAGAGATATTTGTTCGGGTTTTGCATCAGTCGATGAGAGATCGCGTCAGCTGTTAGTATTTCAGACGTTGCGTTTTGGTAGGAAGAAGCAGCAATGCTGACGTGGATTTCTAACGTTGGTGTATTAGCGCGTATCCAGCTGTTGTGAGAGACCAGCTGTTGCGAGTGATCAGCTGTTGGTTAGCGATTAGCAGTGGCTAGCGAGTGACGTGTCCCTCTCTCTCTGAAGCGACGACGTTTTGTGAACAGGAACCAGCGGTTGGTTTTGTTAGCGTGTTTCTTGGTGGGTATCGAAACTACGCCATTTTGATAAGTTGGAACGATAGCATTTTGGGTGTAACGTTTAGCGTCAGCTGTTGGTCGCGTGAGACATCTACTGTTGAGGGAGCTGATGCGTTGTTTTGTTCAGCTGCTGGTTTGTTGATCAGCTTTTTGATAAGTTGGAACGATAGCATTTTGGGTGTAACGTTTAGCGTCAGCTGTTGGTCGCGTGAGACATCTACTGTTGAGGGAGCTGATGCGTTGTTTTGTTCAGCTGCTGGTTTGTTGATCAGCTGTTGGTAGCAAGGTGACGTGTCCCTCTGCGACGTCGTTTTGGTTTAGTTATTTGCTGTTTAGCGATAGGACTCAACTGATGCGAGATTTCAGCAGTTGGTTGGGAATATTAGTTGTGACAACTATTTTTGTCGGTGGAATCTGTTCCTGTTTCTGTCAGCTTTTGAGAAGCGTATTTAATATAAGACTTGGTCTTTGATTGTTTAGCAGATCCTATACTTAGAATATTTTCCCCAATTGTCGACCTCTGTCGCGAACCCTAAGCACTGTTCACCGTAGCTTTTCTCCGATGATTCCCATCGTTTCCGGTCGTCGTTTTGAATGGTCGAGGTAGCGTTGGACTCCTTTCGTGAAGGTTCTTCATCCTATACCGTAGTTGGAAGCTATAATTAGCTGGAAGCGAGATCGCGAAGCAGCACCAGTAGCCGTGCGTTCGCTGTTTTCAGGTAGCGCTGTGTGTAGGTGATGAGATCTTACCGTAAGCTTGTAATTGAGCTCTACGTTGTGTAGAAGGGTAGGATAATCGCTGGTTTGGGTTGTAGCTTCCATTCGTGCATTCTGTGTTTGGCGTCCCTTGAGAATTATGCTTTTTTGCTTCGTTCAGGTTCATATCAGATTTCTCGGGACCCTGTGTGTAGTAATTGTTGCACAGAATATCGAGGTACGGATTTGAGATTGTTATAGCTTGGAATTGGCGTGGGATATTATGTGAGGTTGCTGATATGCAATTGATGTGTATTCTGTGTTGTCTACTATTTGCATACATGCATTATTAACGCTCATTTCAGCTCTCTATTGCATCGTATCTTTGTTAGAGTAGATGCCCAACTAGCCAACTTGTGGCGTGTGGGTTTTATAGACTCTTGTACAAACAATCTTTATATATGATATTCGCATTTTCTTATATGGCATTCTTTACTTTCATTATGTGTGTAATGATTTACAATTGTGTTGAGTAAAGACCTAGAATGCACTAAAGCGTATGTTAGATGTGATAGTGGGTATGACGGCTATCATGAAACACATCTAATAGTCGCTGTGTATTCTGAACACGTTCCTAGTCGATTGGGCCGTCAAAATGAGAATAAGGCCACCCGAGTTCGAGACTAGTATCTGCGATGCAAAGTACCATGTTTCATTGGTAGGGAACATTGTGATGTTCTGAGCATGCAGATAGATAGTGAC
>KV002277.1:125588-139999 GCA_001598015.1 Dorcoceras hygrometricum | reverse complement strand
ATCTTATCCTTAGAAAAACTAATTTTTGGCAAACCAGAAACCATATCATGTTCACTCAACTTGGCAAGTGTTTTGAAGTTTAAGTGATTCATTCTTTGGTGCCACAGCGAGCTCTTGGAAGAACCAGCTGCAAGGCACAAATGCTCAGATTCCAGCTGATCTGACCAATTGATTATGTAGGTATTCCCCGAATGTTTTCCTACCAATACAGTCAGACCACTTGGACTTTGAACCGTGCATGTGTGTTGTTGAAACTTGACTATGTAACCTTTGTCACATAGCTGACTAATACTAATCAAATTATATCGAAGGTTATCAACAACAAGGACATCAGAAATAGAGATGTTACCGTGGATAATCTTACCCTTACCCATAGTGTTACCGTATGCATTATCACCGAACACAATTTTAGCTCCTTTGTGTGGTGTGACGTCTGATAGCAGCCTGGGATTTCCTGTCATGTGACGTGCACAGCCGCTATCCAGGTACCACAATGTTGTTTCATCTGCTGCTTTGTACATGTTATCCTACAATCAAACAAGAAGCTTTTGGTACCCAATTTTACTTGGGTCCAGATTGGATTACCCCTTTCGGGACCCAGACTTGAATCACTTTCACAGTTTTCGGGTCCACGAAAGTTTGTGCAAAATTGTGTGATCTATGGAGTTTTGATTTGACATTTTGACCAACAGGATATCTTCTCGGCTGAGTCTTTTTCCAATCAGATTTTGCCTTCCTAAAGTTACACCGCGGCTGGTGTTGAACATGAGACTTGGAACCAGCTTTCGCTTTATCCTTGTCCAACCTGTTCTTTAGCCAGCTGGGCTTTGAACTCTCAGGCCTTTGATAGCCGATGCCATATTTTCCTTCATGACTTGACTGAGAAGATCTCTGGTCATCATATCGCATTGACTCACAGCTGTCATATGTCATGCAGGCTTTGACAAAGCCCATTTTATTGAACTTGTCATAGGCCGGCTGTGACTGAGTACTGGTCTCTCCTTCACTGCATTCACTACTATTGAATCCCAAACCAGACTTATCATTGGCTAGTTTTTTACTCTCGTTCAGTTTGTGAAGAGATCGAGAATACTGATTCCAGGCGCTCACTACTTGCTTCAATATTTCGATTTCAGCTTTGAGCTCACTGGTCTCATTTTTCAACACATATTCTCAGTGTTAGCTTACTTAGCTCGATTTTCAAACTGTCAGTGTCACCAGGTTCAACAGCACTTGGTTCGACTGAGCTATTTTTCAAATCAGCATTTTCAGCTTTCACTTCCTCGAATGAGTGAGAAAGCTTCCGGTACTCTTTTACCATGTCATTAAGTGTATTGACAAGGTCTTCTCGTGTAAATGCAACATTAGAGAAGTCAAATACCTCGTCGTCCGATGTTTGATCAGCCATTAGACAGTGAACCTCCTCTTGTTCACTATCGCTGGATGATGAGCTGCTAGATGAAGATTCTGAGTCTGTGTCCGCCCAGCTCTTGGTACTTTCCTCAACCATCAACACTTTACGGTCATGCTTGCGGTTGGGTCTCTTGTCACTTTTCATCCTCATTCGCCTATCCTTGGATCGCTCCTTGGATCTTTCCACAGCTCTATCATCATTATTTTCATCTCTGTTGTATCGATCCTCCTTATATCTATCATCAGCTCTCTTGTCATCTCGCTTGTATCTATCAGCTGATCTCTTGTCGTCTCTGGATCGGTCCTCCTTCCTTGGCCTATTGTAATCAGCTGCAAAGTGCCCTGGACGATCACAGTTAAAGCATTTCATGTCAGTACTTACTTTATCAGATTTATGAAAATTACTGTAAGGATAGGAAGGGTTGAAAGATCTTCTCATGAATTTCCCAAACTTCTTTACGAAGAGGGACATAAGGTCATCGCTGAATTGTTCTGCAGATTTGCTTGTGCTAGGAGAGCACTGTTCAGTGGTTTTAGTTGCTCCTAAAGCTTTCGTCGGCTGGGAGGTTGATGGTAATTCAGATCTTATCTCGAGTTCAAATTCATATGCCTTTAAGTTTGCGTAACAGATCGTGAAGCTCCAGCTTGTTCAAATCCTTTGACTCCCTCATCGCCATAGTTTTTACGTCCCACTCTCTTGGCAATGCTCTCATCACTTTCAGCACCTAAATCTCTGTTGTATATTCTTTGCCCACACTGTTCAGCTCGATCACTATTGCACTGAAGCGCTCGTCAAATTCAGTCATTGTTTCGCCGTCCTTCATCTTTATTGACTCATACTTCTGTTGAGCCACCGTCAACTTGTTCTCTTTTGTTTCATCACTTCCCTCACATATCTGGACCAGATTTTCCCAGATTTATTTTGCTGTGGCGCAGGTTTTGATTTTACTGAACATATTTTTGTCTTTGTCCAGCGTTTTGTAGAGTATATCCCTGGCCACATTGTCCAAGTTAGCTTTCTTCTTGTCATCATTTGTATATTCATGTCTGGCTTCTCTAGGAACTGCGACTCGCCATTTGTTACAGCAAACGCCAGATTGGGCTTCATTATCTTCAATGGCCCTTCATTAATAACAGTCCACATATTGATATAAAATAGCTCACAATAAATACTGTTCAATAACTGAGAAGCGCCTGCTATGATACCAATTTATGGTCCCAAAAATAGGATCAAAACAAGTACAGGAGTTCAGAAGGGGGGGGGTTGAATGAACTCCTTCGATTTTTCTATTTCAAATTCTTTTCAAAACGTTTTACACGCGCTGCTTAACTCAAGTCCGAGTTACCAGACTTGAGGTATCTCAGTTAAATGCAAACCTCTCGGCTAACTAAAAAGTGCAGAATGAAGCCGATTAATTTGTGAACAGTAAATAATAAATGAATGCGTAAATGTAAAGAGTAGGGCTCAGAATTTGTTTCTGGAAGTTCGGATATAAATATCATACGTCTCCCATTCTTCCTTTTTCAGGAAGGATACACTAGAAGATTTTATGTACACAGTCCTTCTGCAGACACCCGATCACACAAGCCTCACTTGTATGAACTCCTAGCAACTCCACAAACTTCACAAACTTCCACGAAGACGCAGCTGCTGGTTTACAACACTTTGTAATATTTTCAAACGGCCTTGAGAACACGTTTGTTACAGACTCAATCAAATGATTACAACAATGAATACACGTATGTGAGTGCTGTAAAATCCTCTGGTTTCTAAACAAAGAAACACGAGTCAACAATGTGAACCAGAGGAAGACTCGAAGATTTTTCTCTAAAGATCAACGGTTTTGTTCTTCGAGTGTTTGAGCTTTTGAAAGATGACTTCAATGTGTGAAAAGCTTTGGGAGTATTTTGACAGCGTGACCGCAAGATAATAAGAGTGAAGGATAATTTCTTCATTCCAGCTTCTGCTATTTATAGTCTTCGTTCTCAACGGTCATTAAATTCTCCAAATGAAATAAATCCCGTTTGAATTTCTGTCAAATTTGTACACCGTAATTCCTGCTCCATTAAGAGGCAAGTCGCACTATGTCAGAGCAAATTTGGCGTCTCTCCATATTTGTGCAAACGCCATAAGCCACCCTCTGAGACAGTGTACTATTTACCTAGAATAGTACTGATATTGTTCCCTCAATAAATGACATACAATTCAATCTCCGCCTTTGATTTTCTCTGATATGAACGTTTGAATCGATCCATTGATTTGCACAACAGCTGATGACTTGAACAATTGAAAGAATACATCGGCTGATTACTTCATCGCCTAAAAATATGCATCAGCTGATCGCTTGAAATATTTCACTTCAAAAAGTATCGGCTGGTTCAAGATCACTGTAGCTACCTGCTGGTTTCCCTTAAGAGATGTACCTGCTGGTTATAACCATCGCAAAATCCATCGACTGAACCTTAGCACGAAGGAAAAACGCTGTCGTTTCCATTTATCCAAACGACATCGTTTAACTACCGCTAACATTAAGTTCCATCGGCTGGTTAAACAATCCACTGTAGCTCTTGACTGGTAATTACACTGAGACTGTCGACTGATAATATAAACCATCGACTGATTTTTAGCGCTAGTTCAAACGCTGTCGTTTTAACTTATTCGAACGACATCATTTTGCTATCGCTAATGTCAAGTACCTTCGACTGGTTAATCGAACTACTGTAGCTATCTGCTGATTCTTCTGAAAATATGTATCTGCTGAAATACCAGCGGGTGAATATACGCAAACACCAACGGCTGAATTTTACCATTAGTCCAAGACGTCGTTGTTTCATCTTAAACAAACGCTGTCGTTTTACAATCCTTAACGAAACACGCTATCTCTCAAATGCTTGCGCCTGCTGATTACCCTTGAATACTTCACCTGCTGATTTTTCTGAATACTTCACCTGCTGATTTTTCGGAATACTTCACCTGCTGATTTCTAACCATCTGCTGATTTCCTCTGAATAAACATCCTACTGAAATCAACTATCGACTGATAATATCACCGACTGTTCCACTGTAGCTTACGACTGATAGTTCCAACTGCTGAATTAATAACCATCGGCTGAAAATACCATCTGCTGGAAATCAACCCGTCAACTGAAAATGTTCTCCTGTTAATTGCAACGGCTGACTTTCCAGTAGCAACTAGTCTTATTTTGTTATCACCAAAACTAATAAATTTTATCCTAACAAAATAAAGGCGCGGGACATACCCTGGCTCAATATAATATATCAATACAACTGGGACTCATATAAAAAAGGGGATCGACCAGCTGAAGCTCCACTCTGCGCAGCCTGGTTACGTGAAGAACCTGTAATGGCCAACGCCGACCAAAACAGCCCAAAACAGGGAAAATAAATGAGGTCAAAACTCAGTACGAAGAGCACAATAAAAGCATCTATCATATCAGACAATGCAATATCTCAATCGTGCAATGCATGAAAGGGGCTACCAAGAATAATCGGTAGACAAGGCACAACGACTCAGCTATGCAGATCTCATCAATCATCATCATCTTGTGATATTCAGGTACGACGACTATGCCGACCGCCACAAGGGAGTGGTATTCAGGCACGACGACTCAGTCGGCCCCCACATCATAAGCAGCGTTGGACCTTTCAGGCGCGACGACTCAGCCGGCCGATACCAACGTGCAAAGGAATTCAGCTCTCAAAGGAATCAGACTCAATATGTATGCGTGAATGCACAGCAGACTCATGCTTAAAATTCATACATATATTTCACGCACAAAACAAATATGAGCACAGAATCATCATACAATCAACACAAGTCACAGCAGCTAATACACGAAAGAAATATCCCAAAGCTGATAATAATGCTGCTAAAATCTAGCTCAATTCGTACCTCAATTCAGCTTCTACCTCAACAGATCTTTCAAAAACAAGGGCGCAACAACCAACACAAGTCTACTGCCCTAACAACTTCACGACGAACTCAACAGAAGCCACTACCAGCTCAAATCTGTTAAGATATCTCAATATCAACTCAAATCTGAACTCACACAGCTTAAATTCTAAAGCCTCGTAGCTTACTCAGCTACCTCAACTCTACAAAATCACCACTCAGCTCTCAACGAAGCTTCTTTCAAAAACAAGGGCGCAACAACCAACACAAGTCTACTGCCCTAACAACTTCACGACGAACTCAACAGAAGCCACTACCAGCTCAAATCTGTTAAGATATCTCAATATCAACTCAAATCTGAACTCACACAGCTTAAATTCTAAAGCCTCGTAGCTTACTCAGCTACCTCAACTCTACAAAATCACCACTCAGCTCTCAACGAAGCTTAAAATGGAAAGAAATCACTTACCCAAAGCTGCTGAAGAACAAAAGAACTATGGTTCAACAATCGAGAAGATACACGAACACTACCACAACTTCGTGCTCCTCAAATACGGCGAATCCAGTCTCCAAACTGGTATCAATCGAACGCTCTAGATAAGACGAGCTCAGCGCTATCAATCTTGCTCCAAATGGCGGCGTAAAACGACGGCAATCGACGGAAATAGGGTTCAGATGAACAGTACCAATCGAGGGTTATCAGGGATGAAGATAAGAAATATAAGGTTCGAAAATACTCTAAGTGCTGATCGACACTTAGTTTAAATTCCCCAAGTCCATGCTACAGTGAAAGTCAATCACCAGCAAATCTAGATCTTATCGCTAAAACAGAAGTCCCTCAAATCTGGCCTCAGCTTTCACTCACCTCTGACTATGCTATCTCAGATCTGACTCTCCAAAAAAAACACGCGCTTCTAATCAAAATGTTGTCGCGCTACTTAACAATGACGTAGCATAGGGTCCCACTCTCGCAACAGATCCTGCTAACACTCATCCAGACTTGACCACATAAAGGCTCACATCTGTTCACGCCCGCTAAATAGATTCCACTTACGAGTGTCAAATCTGAATACTCGATATGACATCGCATTACCTCTTGCAACGCCATATCATATTAGCACCTCAACGACAGCGTTTTGCTCCCTACTTGCAGCAATTCACGCAAACACACGAGGGTCACATCTGAACATCCAGATTTCCCTCAATTCAGAAATTCTAAAATCACCAAATCCTCTCATCTGAAAACCCGATAATCAGAAACTCAATTAGCTAATCCTAATCCAAATCTGATTAGCTAATAAATCATACTTAACAATTTCTAGTCCTCACATAGCCTCTTCCCACCAGATCCTGGCGTCTCCTCTTAGCATAAACACAGCACACCTGGGCCTGTCCAGCAAAGGCATCCACAGGTACTCGAAGATGTCTTCCAAGGACATGATCCAACTTTCAGCTTCCATTGGATCGGTCGTACCCGTGAATTCTTGGGGTCACTGACGCCTGTATTTCTCTTGGGGGTCCTCAGATCTAGGCGCCCTATTTGATGATTTCCCATTACTCTGGCTTGACTGTTCCAGAAAACGTTCCAACAACTGTGCCATCCCATTTAGGAGGCGACTGTTATCATCTGCGTTATTTTCTCCAGACATGTGGCTCCTTCTTCCTCTACCATGTTCTGAAATGATCTGTAACTTGCCTAAATCCAACACATGACCACAAGAAAGAAAGCATACATTCCAAATCTATGATGTCTCAAGTCCGAGAAATGCAACTGATATTGCCGAGGGTATGGAGATGAACGAATCGTTCCAAGTGGATGCAGTAATTGAGAAACTCCCTCCCTTGTGGAAGAAATTCAAAAATTACCTGAAACATAAACACAAAGAAATGGGGGTTGATGACTTGATAGTAAAGTTGTGCATGGAGGAGGATAACCGAAAGAAATCCGAATCTAGAGGGACGAAACGACCTGTGGAAGAAGGATCAAACTTGGTTGAACCAAACGCTAGCAAGGGAAAAGAAATATAAAGGCAAGGATCAAGGGAAAAGAAGAAGTTCAAAGGGACTTGTTACAACTATGGAAAGCCAAATATTACAGACGTCCAAAGAAAGCCAAGAAGGAATAAAATGGGAACGACGTAGCAAATCATGTCACTAAACCTAACGTCGTGGACATGGAAATGGACCTTGCTGCTGTCACATTTGAAGCCAATTTGGCTGATAATCCAAAGAAGTGATGGGTTGACACTGGAGCTACATGCCACATTTGTTCCGATAAGGGAATGTTCTCAACTTATGCCCCATTTAGTGGAAGAAAGCTTCATGGGGAATTCCGCTACATCTGAAGTGGCTGGAATTGGAAATATTTATGTTGAAGATGAAAAAGAATTGACTCTCATCGATGTGTTGAATGTTCCCCACATGCGAAAGAATTTCGTTTCTAGATCGGCACTTGTTAAGGCCGGTTTTAGGCTAGTGTTTGAATCAAATAAGTCTGTACTATAAATGTCACGCCCTAGTCCATCGATTTGAGGAAAACGATGTAAAGCACAAAGAAATGCATTTGAGGGGCTTCAACGATACAAGGAACAAAAAAAATTATCTCGCAGATACTGGAATGGTCTAGAAGGGACGTAAGCTGGATCGAAGTGAATGACGCACACGCGAGCTGGATTAGCTCAAGAGTAGCGACACACGTGCTGGAGCCAGCTTTGGATAAAATCAGCACGCGATGTGTGCTGGTTCAAGAAAGGGAATTCAGCCCTGGGCTATATAATCAAATACGACTAACTCGGACTGATCTAACGAAAAGAAAACAGATCACAACAAAATTTCGAGTGAAAACAGCTTAGAGTAAAAAAAACAGAAATACAACTACTGTCGTAGAAATGCATAATGCAGGTGGTTCGAAATATGTTTTGGGAACATCTGGAAATGAAATAATTTGTTACATCATTTTTTTCATCGCAGAAATTAGAAATAAAACATCAAGAAATAGCATGGAAGCGCAGGCCGTCGATAAACACACTTCTCCGATCCGCACCAGCTCGAGCTGCCCCAGCTCGCAACTGTCATTGTTACCTGCAACCATGAAAGCTAGTGAGCCTTGGGGCTCAGCAGGTAAATCTGGTAATAAGAAATCTCACACAAAGCTAACATAAGCTTTAATTTAAAGGAAGTAAGCATTAAACAATATTGCGGTTATAAAATAACCCATAAAAATTTTCTGTATGGAATGTGGCGCAGAAGCTCCTACTTTGGTTGGGTCGCTTGATCAAACTATCTGATATCAGGAATCTGGGGAACTATCGCTCTTTAATCTATTCTGTTGGAGGGGCACCCAGGCCATCGGCCGACATCCACACTCATGTAAAATGTGACCGTCTGTCTTATCTTTGCCACATAGCATAAGACTTTGAAATTTACTTCCTTTAAAACTGTAACAATTGCGGGGAAACTTCAGCTTAGCTACTTCATTTCCTTGCCCTTTTTACCATAAAATAGTTGCACTAAAGATCGCACTCAAGCGGTTCGCTCTGTTAAAGAAAACTCTATTTTTCCATTTAAAAGTCTGCTGGGTGTACGTCGGAACAGCTCTAGAGATTTGAAATTATCACAGATGGGAAAGACAACTCACAAATGCCAAAAATGTCTTTGGGTGAAGAAAACAGCTTACCAGCGTCAAAACAGCTCGAGGAAGAAGACAACAGTTTACGAGCGTAGAAACAGCTCGGGGGAGAAGATAACAGCTTTTGAGGGTATCAATGGCTCGGGGGATATGACGAAAGCTTAGAAGCGTGAAACCATATCAGAGAATAAAATAACAACTTAGGAACATGAAACCAGCTCAGAGAAAAAGAGATCATCTCAAAACACAACACCAGCTCGGAGAATAGTATAGCATCTTAGGAGAGTTCGAACAGACTAGAGGTGCTTATCAGGTCAAAACAGAGTTCTATTGTGACCAGCTTTGCCCATCAGCTCAGGACCTCATCCTTAGCCATCCAGCACGAGCACTGGAACCAGCTTGGAGAACTTCGATCTAATTAGCTAAGCTTATCAGACCAGAACAAAGCTCTAATTAGACCAGCTTCTCTTATCAGTTCAACACCTCATCCCTAGCACCACCTACCTTCTGGAACGCACATAGAAATCCACTTTGGAATTACTTTCGCACAACCCAGACATTTAAAAGAAGCGACATCTCACTGTCGCAAAGCTTTTCTATCAAATGGTTGAAAACATTTTCAAAACCGTTTATCACATGCAAAACCTTTAAACAAAGCTCAAAACTCTTAACAGATGCAATATAAAGCAAACATCATGCAGAACAAAAGAACAATTATACGCTTTCACAAAAGCAGCAAGAAACAGAGTATACTTGCCTGTGCTATTCGACGGGTTGCAGGGAACAACTCTAGCTTTGTATATTCCACAAGCACGATCGAGAGTAAACTTTTGGAGAATTATTTTGGTTGGTTCGTGTCAAGCCTCATGCTCACAATAGAGTAAATTCACATAAACACAAGCGGAAGCTACTAAAAAGCGGGTAAAATTTTTGCTTTTGGCCTGACGGTTTAAAACAATATAACTTAAAATACGACAATACTCAAAATAGATATCCCAGTTTAACAAAACCACCACAACGAACGGTACAGCATAAACATGTATCAAATACCTGGTAACAACCACAACCGAGTACAACATACAACAAAAGCACAGGGCATCCCCTGGCTAACTGTACTGATACATATATGTATGCTATACGCTACTGGGATACTCTAACCACCTCCTGGGGCACCTGTAGCTGGGTCAGCACCACGACCAGCTGAATAACCTAGGAAACCTGAACAACAACAGGCAAACAAACAAACCAAGCCCCAGAGGACATGGGGTCAAACCCCAATACGGAGAGCAACTGAAACAGCTAAAGAAACAGCATAAGATAAAATTCAGATTCTATGCATGAGACACAGGATAACCGCTGAAGGCTACAACCAAAAGGGAGCCAAGGAAGCTCAAGCACAGCTCAACAAGAATCTGCAACTAATGGTGGCCACGGGGTGTGTTCAAAGTGTGGTAATGAGCCACTCGCCTTGACACCACACCCGAATACCAGATGCATCAAACAGCTCAACCTGCCGTTGCACAACTCATGAACTTTGGTAGTTAACCACTCGGCGCATGAGGGCTAACAATCCCAGCAGGGAGATGAGAGTGCGGTATCTCCGCTCGCCCTCACATCCTGGTAAGAAACAACAGCACAATACAACAAGATACAAAGCAAGGGATATGAAATATGCATGAACAAATGCGTGTATGCAATCAACCGAGAGCAGCTAGCATAACACAAATGCAACAGCAAGCAATACACAGCAATTATGCACGGCAATCCCAACCAGAGATGCAAACCAGCTCTCACATTAAATCCCACTCTAATCCAAGCTGGATTTCAAGCTCAAGATCTGTACCTTGATTTTATGGAACGATTACCACAATACAGGCCCAAGAGATCTGATTCCAACACCTGCTAAACACATGCACAACAGATCTCAGGCAATACACATAAAGTCCCGGCCAACAACCAAAGCACACGGCTGGGAGTCATACACTCAAACCAGCGACCAATCCCAACAATACAACTTAACAGAAAGCTTAATTCAAGGCTAGGAACAAGATTTCAAAGCTAAATCGAAAGGCTACCTGCACACGCACAAATGCACGAACGAAACAGCAACTTCGTGCTTCTGCTCTAGCCAACGACAGCCTCCAAAAGTAGTATGGAATGAAAGAGCTTCTCAAGAGGAGTCCAACGCTACCTCGAACGTCCAAAATGATGGCCGGGAACAACGGCAAATCGCCGGAGAAACTCACGGTGAATAGTGTTCTAGGGTTCAAAGCTAAGAACAACAATCGGGAGAAAATATCGCTAAGTATGGTATCTGATTTAATGGAAACAAAGACCAACCTTCATATATATATACACGTGAAATCTACTTAAAACATTCACAGACACTATCAGTCAACGCTAAAGATGTTCCCAAATCAGCAGCTGGATAAACCAATAGCTGGTGAATTAAATCCACCGACAAATTTCAGCTGTTGCACTGTTCCACAAACCAACGGCTAGATAGTGTTACAACAGATTCCTACTGCTGGATACTAAAAACTGCCAACAGCTGAACAACCCAACGGCTGATCAAACATCACGTGAAATCTTGCGACAGCTGATGCCTAACGAAAAATCAACAGCTAGTTAAAGAGCTCTACCCCAAAACGACGTCGCTCAAAACCACAAATCTGATTTTTAAAACCACACGCGAGAGCTAAAAACCAAAAGCGTTAAAAGATGGAGAAATCTGGAAATAACGCTACTAAGATCTGAACAATCAGCAAACGCGCTAATCGCTAAAACGACGTCGCACAGCACCACGGGTGAAATCTGATTGCTAACGCTAAACGCAAATCTCATGCCACAGATCTCTCCCGCAAGCGTTCACCAAAACGGCGCCGTACCCCAAAACGACGTCGCTCAAAACCACAAATCTGATTTTTAAAACCACACGCGAGAGCTAAAAACCAAAAGCGTTAAAAGATGGAGAAATCTGGAAATAACGCTACTAAGATCTGAACAATCAGCAAACGCGCTAATCTCTAAAACGACGTCGCACAGCACCACGGGGAAATCTGATTGCTAACGCTAAACGCAAATCTCATGCCACAGATCTCTCCCGAAAGCGTTCACCAAAACGGCGCCGTAGCAACTTATCTAAACGACATCGTATTGCACTCAACACAAAACACGCGGGGCAGATCTCTATATACAAGCGCAACAGATCTCACCTAACTATGCGACATCCAGACCTCAAGAAACGACGGCGTATAGGTCTCCTGCGATACTAAATACACCCTTCTACCAGATTCACCAAACCGATCAGCTTTCACCACAAAATCAGATTTCTCTTCCAAAAACTCAAAATTACGAAAACTTCCAGAATTGTTCTAAATGTGAAATATGACCCGAAAATGCAAAGGAAACCTTCTAAATGAAATCCGAACACCCAGAATTCCTCAAAAACCGATTAATCCAACAATTAATCTTTATTACAATTTCAGGTCTCACAGTTTGTGGTATGGGCTACTGTAACCACCATACAAAGACAAACAGCCGGGCATAGCATGCGATGCCCAATCCAAGCGCCAACAATAATGATTTGTGTAACGTAAATTCTTAGGCGTGCTGACAACATTTAAGTTGTCTTAATTACTGTAGGCATGCCACTATAATCATTTTGTAAACAATTATTTTTTAAAGGAGAATCGGACTGTGCTTGGGTCAAATTCTCGACCGGACCGCCCGTGAACCCTCCTGCTAAAGAAAAGCGAAGAAACCAGCTCAGGTGAACGCTGGAAGGTTAAGCTTGCAAGTAAAATTAAATTAGCAGTTTAACCCTCCTAAACTACAATAAATGTCTCGTGGGTTTACGGATTTTCCGGGCGTTAGAGTCAAAAAATGGTATCTTCATAGGGAATGGGTACTTAGAGGATAATCTGTTCAAGATGATTGTAATGCCTGTACTCCACCTATTTGATGGAATCTACTTAATGTTGGGATCCGGATCACGCCCCCGGCGAGGCAGCGGAAGAACGAAAAACATGTGCCGGGATACGATCAATACGATAAAACAAATTCAATTCTATGACATTCATAGGATGTTTAGGTGACTACCTTGCTGGCAACTCGTGCCTGGCTCCGACCGGTTTCGTAAAGAAAACGGCACTTCACGTTAGACTGCGGTAGATACCGCCAATCAGGTCCACGATCGGATGCGAGACTCCTTCGTCAGCCTGCACTAAAAGTCCTGACGAGATCGACGCGGACGGATTCTCCTCGAAAAGTTGGCCGGAAACAATTTTCCGTCGAGCGGAGGCGGCGGCGCGGCGTGAGGTAGATGAAGAGAGGGGGCGGCGGCCAAGAGTGCTTAGGGTTAGGGTTTTGGCTTAAGTGTCTTGTTACAATGAGGTTAAGTCTAATTAAATAGACTTGGTGATGTATTTGGATCCGGCCCAACGGGCCCGGGTCCAACAGGTGAACATTCGTTTCATCTCCATCACCAAGACTTCATCATAACTCCGATTGCCGATCAGATCGGACCGATCGATTCAGTTTCCAAAACTGAACACTATGATCTGAAAAACCATTTTTCAGAACCCCAGTGCAAAATGACCGATTTGCCCCTCAACGTCGGGAAATCTCGATTTGACCCCGGTTGACTTTTAGGAAGTCGCACTCCCCAAAATACTCTTCTCATGCTCAACACATTGAGCTCAGTATCCGTGCGGGAATCTCGAATCCAGTGCTTGTGTGACCCTCAATGGTTCAGGGATACAGCTAGCCGTGGGCCCACAACCATTGTGGCTCCGGAATCACAATTCCGGACTTGCCCATCGGATCATGGTAAGAGCGTCTAGCAACGTCGCCCCATGATCCCCTAGGTATCAATGATAGTGCCTGCAAGAACCAGTTGGTCGTGGTTAGCGTACAGTACGGTCCTTTCAATCCATATATCCCGATCAGATCAACGACCATTGGTAAATCGAGAGTCGCTATAGATCCGATAGCTATGCATACATCTTGGAGATCAAATAGTGACATCGCGAGTGTAACTAGGTAAACACATTTACCTAAAACACTTCTAGTACTCTGGCCAGAGATTTATACACTATTATCCCCTCAGATAGCATAGGATATCCACGCATGTCTGCGAGCGGTGAATCCTCTACAACGATGCATCAACTCCTACATGCATCGGGGTCTCACCCAATCCCGACGCCTTATGACCCCAAGTGAGTCGGCAAACGGGTCAAAGTGAGACGCCTATCATGTAGAGTCTCAATGACGTTTCGAGTCGTGAGGACTAATCAGTACAACCAAGACCTCGGACTTATCCACTCGACAAATGGTAACCACTTGGAAAGTCCGAAGGAGGGTAGTTCGATAGATCACCAGGTCACTATCTATCTGCATGCTCAGAACATCACAATGTTCCCTACCAATGAAACATGGTACTTTGCATCGCAGAT
>KV002277.1:97483-110320 GCA_001598015.1 Dorcoceras hygrometricum | reverse complement strand
CACAATGGTTGTGGGCCCACGGCTAGCTGTATTCCTGAACCATTGAGGGTCACACAAGCACTGGATTTGAGATTCCCGCACGGATACTGAGCTCAATGTGTTGAGCAAGAGAAGAGGATTTTGGGGAGTGCGACTTCCTAAAAGTCAACTCGGGTCAAATCGAGATTTCTCGACGTTGAGGGGCAAAACGGTCATTTTGCACTGGGGTTCTGAAAAATGGTTTTTCAGATCATAGTATTTAGTTTTGGAAACTGAATCGATCGGAGTTACGATGAAGTCACGGCGATAGGGATGAACGTAATGTTCATACTTTGGACCCGGGCCCGTTGGGCCGGTCCAAGACTAAAGCCAAGTTTATTTAATTAGACTTAACTTCATAATGACACACAACACTAATCAAAACCCTAACCCTAGCCTAAATTGCGCCGCCCCTCCTCTCTTCTCACAAGCCGCCGCCGCCGCCGCCGTGTGCGCCGCCGCCGCCTCCGCCCTCTTCGCCGGAAAATCGTTCCGGCCAACTTTTCGAGGAGAATCCGTCCGCGCCGATCTCGTCAGGCCTTCTAGTGCAGGCTAACGAAGGAGTCTCTCATCCGGTCGTGGACCTAATTGGCGTTATCTACCACAGTCTACCGTGAAGTGCCGTTTTCTTTACGAAACCGGTCGGAGCTAGGCACGAGTTGCCAGAAAGGTATTCTACAAAACACCCTATGAATGTCATAGTTTGTTGATTTTTTTATCGTATTGATCTCTTCAAAAACCCATCAGCGACTGATCTCGCGAAATTACACAAACGACGACGCATCAACTAATCTAAATGACGCCGTAATGGTGACGTAAGCATTGCTGCCAACAGCTGGTCACCCAGTCGCAATAATCAAAATGCAGCGTTTCAACTTATTCAAACGACGTCGCTTCTCATCATTCTCGTATTTGTGCGCCTGCTGCCAACAGCAACCATTCCAAGCGCAACTACTGCCAGCAGATAACCACGCGTCACGCCTACGTCATCTCTACTGATTCAAAATCCACCAGTTGAGAGCTACAGTACCGTTGACCCGCGTTGAATTCCTAAATTCGCTACGACTAGTGTCTAAACAATAGCGCAACGTCTGAATTACAATGGGGAATCAGATTTCACGTGCAAAACATTCAAAATTAATGCGATAAATCCCAAATAAATTCGATTAATCACACTAAAAGTCTGATTCCTCACACTCTATCAAGTTTGGACGCTTCATTATGGAAAGAGGCTGTCAACAGTGAAATCGAATCCATTATACATACCATGCATGGGAATTAGTAGATCTTCCTCTTGGTACGAAACCTTTAGGATGTAAATGGATTCTACAGCGCAAATGCAAGGCTGATGGAACTATTGATAAGTACAAGATAATATTGGTAATTAAGTAGTTAAAACAAAAAGAGGGCATTGAATATTTTGATACTTATTCACCGGCGACAAGGATTACATCCATACGGATGCTCATTGATATTGCAGCATTTCATGACCTGAAATAAATCAAATGAATGTTAAACAAATTTTTGAATTGTGAATTAGAAGAATAAATTTACATGGAGCAATTCGAGGGATTTGTTGTTCCAGGACAAGAGAAAAAGGTGTGTCGACTAAGTTAAGTCACTATATGGATTCAAACAAGTGTTAGACAATGACATGAAAAATTTTACAGAGTAATGATGTCAAATGGATTCAAAATTAATGAGAATGAAAAATGCATATATGTCAAAGACACATATAAAGGATATGTAATTATCTGTGTAAATGTTGACGACATGTTGATTATGGGGAGTAATCATGAGATAATCATGAAAACAAAGAAATGTTGACCAAGAAATTAAATTAAAGATAAGGGTTTTGCGGACATACTAGGAATTAAAATTCTTAGAACATTTGAAAGAATAGTATTGACTCAATCTCAGTACGTGGAGTCTGTGTCAAGAAAGTTCAATGCTTTCAAACTCTCAATGGAGAAAACACCTATGGACCTGAGTAAACACTTAGGAAAAGACTATGGGGAACCCGTGACACAATTGGAATACTCTCGGATAATAGTTAGTTTGATGTATCTCACAAACTATATACATCCGGATATTGCATGTGCAGTCAACAAGCTAAGTCGTTTTACAAATAGTCCAAACGACGCACACTGGAAAGCCTTGATGAGGGTTTTAAGATATCTCAAATATACTCTCGACTATGGATTACATTACGCAAAGTATACTGAAGTTTTAGAGGGCTACGCAATGATGCAAATTGGATATCAGATACAAAAGACTCCAAATCCACAAGTGGATATGTATTCACAATTGGTGGAGGAGCAGTATCATGGAAATCCGATAAACAAACATGTATTGTTCGATCAATTTTGGAATTTGAGTTTATTGCCCTCGATAAAGCTGCAGAAGAAACTGAATGGTTACGAAATTTCTTAGAAAATATTCCGTGTTGAAAACAATATGTACCTGCCATAATGATATACTGTGACAGTCAATCCGCAATATGAAGGGCACAGAGTTGTATGTACAATGGTAAGTCACGACACATTGATCGTCGACACAATATCATTAGGCAGTTGATCTCAAATGGTGTAATCGCAATCGAATATGTAAAATCTAAAGATAATTTGTCAGATCCTCTTACAAAAGGTCTACCTCAAGATCAATTATACTGCACATCTAAATGAATTGATAAAAATCTACAAATAAAAAACTATCGTCTGAATGGAGATCCCAAGATCTTGGTTCAATGGGACGACTAAGTTACGGAAGTTGTTGCAGCACTTGAAACATAAAGTTTATTCCATTCCTAGGATTAGTAAGTGCTATCCTACCACATATAGTGAGGTTAATTTTATACTTTTAATTATTTCTATACCTGAATGGGTGGAGTATGGTTGGATACTCTTGATAGGAGCATCACCTATATGACTGAGAAGACGGAATGAAACACTCATGAAATCAGATGGTGTCCATGTCCAAAGAGGACCAACCATGAGAACTGACAGATGTGAGAAGGGTCTTTTTGTGGGTGTTATTGTCTTACTATATATGAACAGATGTGTAGTTCAAGACATCATTTCACTACGCAGCCTAGTATACTCGATGACGTTCCACTATGAAAGGTTCAAATCCACAAGATACCTCTCCTGGTGCATTGATCGATTGGACTCTCGTAGGTGTCATCATGCAAACTCGCATTAATTTTCATTCATGTGGGGGATTTTTGAAAAATGGGCAAGATCCAAATTAATTAATCAAGATACAACCGTCCGACGAAAGTCAAAATTGACTTGAAAACTTGAATCTGAATTTCGAGTGAATAGTTTTGGAATATTAATTTGCTAAAAACCTTTAGGTGAATGAAAAATTAATACAGATATTAAAACCCAATTATTGGGAAATGTGAAGCTGTCCCACATCGGGAAAAGAAACTAATCAAACCTTCCTTATATACAATTTCGTATTATGAGTAAATTATTAATACATGTTGTAGTAGACCTGAGAAGGTGCCTCGAGGATGAGTAGGTGGGAAGCACCTATGAGCCCGCGCCCATGCCCAAGCCGGAGTCAGAGCCGGTGCCGGTGCCCATGCATGTCACACTGTCGCAATGGGCGCTTTGAGGCGCACTTTGCACTTCGCACATACGATCATCGCGAGGAGCATTGAGGGATCTTAAATTTATGCTCGAGTGACTATACACATCGTCGGGAGGAGCATTGAGGAGCTCTTAAATTTATGCTCCAGTGACTATACGCATCATCGCGAGGAGCATTGAGGAGCTCTTAATTTATGCTCCAGTGACTGACACGAGATGAATGGGTAGTGACATGGCTACAACGTGGTCTTAGTGGCGGATGACTGGGTAGTGACTCGGCAGACTGTTATCAACCGTTAGATCAGATATAAGTCGAAGTGGTGTGATGAATCATGAAATAATATAATCTGAACCGTTGATCACATCAGATGGATTGTGAAAAGACACGATCCAGGACATTAGTGAAACGATGCAACCTAGAGCATCTGATCTCGGATGGACGGATGCGATTTGTTCAATCAAGGTTGCAAAATGAAAGGTCATGATCCTCAGAGTAGACATAATCTGGACCGTTGGATGTAGATCTAATGAATACAATTAAGCCTTTCTTAAGAGATATGACTATTCACCAAACTCCCCCTTGACTGTTCGAACTCCATAAATAGGACCCCCCCGAGAATCTGAAAAACACACCAACAAATCCAGACATTTCAATCTCTCTCAATTTCATATTATCTCTGCATTATGAGTCCGAAAAGCATCTGAAAAGTTCGATGTTCTCGTAATTTTCAATCTCTCTCAATTTCATATTATCTCTGCATTATGAGTCCGAAAAGCATCTGAAAAGTTCGATGTTCTCGTAATTAGGTGTGCTCCTATTAGGATAATTTCGTTGTTGTATCTTGAGAAACGATTGCCAATATCGTAAACACCTGGACGGGAAAATATCATTTTAAATTTATAGTGTACAACACTATTCTCGATGATTCCGAGTTTACATTCAATAAAAAAGTGCCAACAATGCCTCCTGATAACGTATTTATTCTGTTTAAAATTAGGTTTTGCGGATGAAAGTGAAACACGAATAAAGTCATTTCGTTTGGATAAAATATGTGTCTAGGTTAAACATGTGTCCGGATAAAATCTGTGCCCAGATAAAAAGTTTCTAGATAACTTCATCCGCATATAAATTCTACTAGTTAAACGTTGTGTTTCTGTTGGAAATAAATAAAGAGTATTCGGATGAAATTTTGGGCTCCAAATAAAAATTATTTGTCGTAATAAACTGAAACTTCATTAATAATTCTTCTGTATGAAACATAAGTTTTTTTCAGGATGCTTTATAATATGTTTCTTTCGGCGACTAAATATCGTACTACCAGATAAAAAATTGTTTATGCTGGGCAGATCAGATCTGGATTTTGATAAACACAAAACTTGTTCTTATGTTTCTAACTATTTAATTGAGTGTGTAGGCTAAGCTGATAGCAAATCAGATTAGACGCGAGTAGAACCAAACTGTGTGCAATCGAGAAGATGTCCAAGATGATCCAGTCGGGGACGCAAACTGATCGAGCAGACATCCAAGCTGATCCAACTTAGAGCAAAGATCAGCACAGAAGAAATCAGTTCAAGGAGAGCAGCTTAGAACTTAGAGCTGAACGAACTAAAACATCTTCAAGATCAGTTCATATGTCTAAGTTGTAGCAAATCAGAGCGGACAAAAGCTGCTGAAACAGCACGTCACAGGAACGAACAGCTCACAGTCCAGAAATACAAGAACAGCTTAGAGCAGTTCGAGAGTAGAGAAGAAGAGCAGCTTAGAGAAGCAAAAATCAGCAGAGATCATCGATCAGCTCAGAGGTCTAAACTGGTGCAGCACAGTGTAGATCACAGTAGAACAACTCAAACAGCTCAGATATGTACAGAGAAGAACAAAAAAGCTCAGAACTTTACAAAGAAGGTCGAAACAACTCAGAGTTGTACAGAGAAGAACAAAGCAACTCAGAGCTGTACAAAGAAGGTCGAAGCAGATCAGAGCTGTACAGTGCAGAACGAACAACTTAGAGCTGTCCGAAGTGGATTAGAGCAGAACAAAGCATATTAGAGCAAGAACAGCTTAGAGGGAGCTTCATAGAGGACCGGCTCAGGGACCAACATAGAGTAACAGCGTAGCAGATCACGCCATAGCTGGTCAAACGAAGTCAAGAAAATCGTACGAGCAATGTACCGAACAAGCGAGGACAAAACTGTACTTTGTGCGAGCTGAAAAAAGCCTTTGAATTTAGCCAACGAGGAAAGAGCCGTTGAAATACAAAAGAGGAAAGAGCCATATGTCATGGCTAAATATCAGATTGATAGGCACAAATAAGGGATCTCTCCAATGGTAATAATTCATCAAAGACTATATAAACACAGAAGACTCAAACGAAGAAGACAAGCGTGCACACAGCGACACATATGCACGAGATGTAGAAATAATGATACAGGGAAGAGAGAAAAGAAAAGAGAGAAGAACACTATTTAACACTATTTCAGAGAGAGAGCTTAAACAGAAATGTTCGACTACTTACAATCTTGGTGAAAAAGATGACAACTCATAGAGCACCTTTCTGAGTGTGTAAGAGTCAATACTAGAGAGAATGAGCTTACACTATAAATCTCACACATACAATCACTCACACTTACAAGAGCTGAGCAAAACAGATCAGCTGATTGAGGTATCGCACAAGACATAAAACTAGTGTTTGTAGTCTTTGGAATAGATATGTTAAACATGTTCTTAGTGATGTAGTTAACACAGCTTGCGGGCTGGTGTGTAGCGTGGAGTGATAGGAGTTCTTGCTGCTTGCTTGTGAGGTCAGTAATTAGACAAGATGTTTAGTGGCTAATCATTTGGTATTAGTGGATAACTAATCGGTATACATCAGCTTAGGGAGCATCCGATGAGATGGAACAGCTCGGATACGAGCTGGTTCTAGAGTTGGTGCTAAGCTGATAGAATAAGATGCTTCGAATTTCAGTTTAGACCAACACCGATGTAAGTTGTGTTGATGATCGTGCTGGCCTCAGAGATGCAAGCTGGTCCTAGTGCTGAGCTGGTAGAAGAAACTGTTCCGGATTGCAGTAGACCAGCTAGGGCGCGAGCTGGACCATCTCGAGTGCAAGCTGGTAGGGAATTCTGTGCTGGGTTAGCTATGTTGGACATGTTAGCTGAGCTGCTATTGTTGTGTGTTGTTAGAAGCTTAGGAGTATCGTTTAGCAGGGAGCAGCAAACGTGAGCTTATCTGGAATTGCGAGATGTTACAGAGTTATGCGCGGTGATCTGAGAGCTTAGCGAACAGCTTTGGGTGTCGTAAGCTATTGAGAACATCTTGAGCTGATAGATAGGATGCGTGCTGATCTTGGTTCCTCTAAACTGAGTAGTGCGAACTATAGACAGAGATGCTAGTGGGATCTGAGTTGAACAGTAAGCGCTGGCCTGAGGGCTGTGAGCTGTTGTGGATGTGCACGACCTGAGCTGGTCGGTGTAAGCTGAGCTGTGGTAGCGCAAGCTGTTCGAGTGAACTGAGCTGAATGCTCTGTGTTGTTTTGGTTATTGCGAGCTGTGTTGACAGTCGCAAGCTGTTTTGGAGATAACAGCTTAGCAGCGAGCAGCTTCGGTGTTTTGCTGTTTGAGTCTATGCTGGGTTCAGCTTAGAGATGTTCTTGGTTGGCCATGAGCTGGGTATTCCGATCGGGGTTCTGTGCCGATTGATTAGAGATGTCCAAATTGGGTGTTAGCTGGTAGCAATGTATTGTGTAGATCAGTGATGTGGTGGTATTCAGCTTAGGAAATAATTGTTCGCAGTTGTCAGACTGGACGAGAGCTTTTGATAGTTCAAGCTTTGGAGAGTACTGTCAAGTATGCGTAGGCTGTCCAGTGTGTGATCTGGACTATTTCTGCGAGCTGAGAGCATCGCGAGCTGAGAGCATCGCGAGCTGTTTTTGTTGCTGAAAGCTGGATAGAGCGCCCTGAGCTGATTAACAGTGTGTGACCTGACCTTAGTTGGTATAAGCCGTTGATGGGTTACTGTGCATTTTACCATGTGCTGAGCTGGTGCAATTTGAATTATTGTGCGTTACGCAAGCTGATAGGTTTACGGGAGCTGATATGCAAGCGTAATCTGTTGAGGCCTGATATGTTGATGTGTAAGCTGAGTGGCATCTTCGTGCCTAAGCTGGAATAGTGTCGGGATCTGTGCTGACTGGAGACAATGTAGGTGAGGCCTAACCTGGGTATGTAAGCTGTCTTGAGATGCCCGATCTAAATTGTTGTGCAAGCTGAACTGGTTTGCTAGGCTGGTTACAGTGAGGAGGTCTGAGCTGATCTGGTATCATTGTAGCTGTAATCTGTTGGAATGTGGTCTGTAGGGAGTGTGAGATGTTGGGGTTCGAGAGCTGATATGTGCATGTGTGCGTGCTGAGCTGTGCGTTGGGCAGCTTATAGTGAAGAGGTCTGAGCTATGCTGAAGTCACAGTAACCGTGAACTGATGAGTAGCGAGTATAAATACCTCCCTTTGACCCATACTTAATCATTTTTAGACCACACGTTCCTTATCTTCTTCTGGAAGCTCCCGATAGATATTTTCCCCAAACCCTAGCTACTGTTCACCTAATTAGTTTTTCCCATATTCCCGGAGATCGATCGGTCAGCTTTGAGCGGGGGTACAGCGGTTAGAAATCCCTCTTCAAGATCGACATTTCCTTACCAGTTTGAATTCGGGGGAAATCTGGACGGAGGAATCGCTGAGAAGTGGTGTGAGCTGTGGTTCGTGATTTTCGGCTGTGTTGAGGTTCGGTTAAGGTAACTGTGTTCTACAGCGTTGGTTAATGTTCCTAGCGTTTACCTTTGAGCTGGGTGGTGCTCTGTTGTTAGCCGTAGTTGTTCTGGGTTGTGAGGCCTTCGGCCGTGAGTTTTAGAAGCTTTAGTAGAGCTGTTTCTTAAGGTATCTTGGAAGATTAGAGCTCCCTGGTGGTTACTGTGAGCTTCGGGCCCTGAGCAATTGGCCGAGCGAAGCAGGAGGTGTGTTCTGCTGTCAACCGTGAGATGTAGATATTTTTCCGAGATTTGAGCTTGTGTTTTACAGCTTGGTATAAGAATGTGAGAGTAGTGGCTGTAGGCTGATTTGCCTTAGCTTGTCGTGAATATGCTGTGTGTGATTTCTGTTATGCTTGTGCTGAGTATCCGAGCTGATTCTGCTGTATTATGCGTACTGTATCCAATATGTTTATGTGCTTTTATGTCGTAGCTGTTATGCGTGAGCTGTGTGGCCGCACTGCTTGTTGTTGCCGTGCTATTGGCTGTGAGCGGAGTTGCTCAACCTAGGATCGCATGGTAAAACCTGACCTGTGCTTATTTATTTCCTACAATCGAATTTATATAGCTGTTGCGTTTTCTATTCTGTACTGTTGTTCTTACCATGCTAATTTCATGTGTTTACTGTATGCTGTTGCATGAGCTTGCTGATACTGCATATCATAGCATATTGAGTCTGCTTTCTTTGAGAACCTGGTGATGACGTGATAGTACCATGATCTCGACTCCCCATTGTGAGACTGGTGTCACCATGAGGCGTAGTGGACGGTTTCCTTCCCTCAGAGTGCTGAAAGGCACTAGTTGGGTTGAGTCTGAATGGGATTATGGGTACTGCATGTGAGGTGACTGTTGGGATGCCACGGCGGATCCGGAACACGCCTCCCGGCGAGGCAGCGGAAGAACAAAAATCATGGCCGGGAGACGATCAATACGATAAAAAAACTAACACAACCATAGGGCGTTAAGATTGCTACCTTGCTGGCAACTCGTGCCTGGCTCCGACCGGTTTCGTAAAGAAAACGGCACTTCACGGTAGGCGGCGGTAGATATCGTCAATCAGGTCCACGACCGGAGATGTGATTCCTTCGTCAGCCTGCACTAGAAGGCCTGACGAGATCGGCGCGGACGGATGGCGGCATCGTGAGGCTTTGAGGAGAAAGGGGCAGCGGCTCTTAAGCTCTAGGGTTAGGTTATGATTAAGTCTAGTGTTAAGTTATGAAGTCTAATCTATATTAAATAGATCTTAGTGTTGGACTTGGACCGGCCCAACGGGCCCGGGTCAAACGGATGAACATTCAGTTCATCCCCATCACCGAGACTTCATTATAACTCCGATCGCCGATCAGATCGGACCGATCGACTCAGTTTCCAAAACTGAATACTATGATCTGAAAAACCATTTTTCAGAACCTCAGTGCAAAATGACCGTTTTGCCCCTCAACATCGGCAAATCACGATTTGACCTCTTTTGAATTTTAGGAAGTCGCACTCCCATAAATCCTCTTCTCATGCTCAACACATTGAGCTGAGTATCCGTGCGGGAATCTCGAATCCAGTACTTGTGTGACCCTCAATGGTTCAGGGATACAGCTAGCCGTGGGCCCACAACCATTGTGGCTCCGGAATCACAATTCCGGACTTGCCCATCGGATCATGGTAAGAGCGTCTAGAAACATCACCCCATGATCCCCTAGGTATCACTGATAGTGCTTGTAAGAACCAGTTGGTCGTGGTTAGCGTACAGTACGGTCCTTTCAATCCATATATCCCGATCAGATCAACGACCATTGGTAAATCGAGAGTCGCTATAGATCCGATAGCTATGCGTACATCTTGGAGATGAATAGTGACATCGCGAGTGTAACTAGGTAAACACATTTACCTAAAACACTTCTAGTACTCAGGCCAGAGATTTATACACTATTATCCCCTCAGATAGCATAGGATATCCACGCATGTCTGCGAGCGGTGAATCCTCGACAACGATGCTTCGACTCCTACATGCATCGAGGTCTCACCCAATCCCGCCGCCTGATGACTCCAAGTGAGTCGGAAAACGAGTCAAAGTGAGACGCCTATCATGTAGAGTCTCAATGACGTTTCGAGTCGTGAGGACTAATCAGTACAACCAAGACCTCGAAGTTATCCACTCGACAAATGGTAACCACTTGGAAAGTCCGAACGAGGGTAGTTCGATAGATCACCAGGTCACTATCTATCTGCATGCTCAGAACATCACAATGTTCCCTACCAATGAAACATGGTACTTCGCATCTCAGATACTAGTCTCGAGCTCGGGCGGCCTTATCCTCATTTTGACGGCCCAATCGACTAGGAACGTGTTCAGAACACACAGTGACTATTAGATGTGTTTCATGATAGCCGTCATACCCACTATCACATCTAACATACACTTTAGTGCATTCTAGGTCTTTACTCAACGCAATTGTAAATCATAATACACACAATGAAAGTAAAGAATGCCATATAAATAAATGCGAATATCATATATAAAGATTGTCATATACAAGAGTCTATAAACCCACACGCCACAAGTTGGCTAGTTGGGCATCTACTCTAACAATCTCCCACTTGCCCTAAAGCCAACTACTCATCAGACGCAGTCCCATTGTTTCGTGATGTTTTTCAAACAACGGTCCTTGCAAGGGCTTCGTAATTGGATCAGCAACGTTGTCCGAAGAGGCGACTCTCTCAACTGTTATGTCACCTCTAGCCACAATATCCCGGATTATGTGGTATTTCCTCAGTATGTGTTTGGATCTTTGGTGAGACCTAGGCTCCTTTGCTTGCGCAACGGCACCCGTGTTGTCACAGTACACCGGGACTGAACCAACTCCATTAGGAATGGCGCCCAACTCTTGGACGAAATTCCTTATCCAAAAGGCCTCCTTAGCAGCAGCTGATGCTGCGATGTACTCAGCCTCAGTGGTTGAATCCGCGATGGTGTCTTGCTTGGAACTCTTCCAAGAGACAGCACCACCATTGAGCATGAATACAAATCCAGAGGTTGATTTCGAATCATCCACGTCACACTGGAAGCTAGAATCTGTGTAGCCTTCCAGTTTCAGTTCACCACCCCCATAGACCTTGAACATATTCTTAGTCCTTCGTTGGTACTTAAGAATATCCTTCACAGCCTTCCAATGCAATTGGCCGGGGTTCGCCTGGTTGCGGCTCGTGACACTCAGAGCATATTCGACATCCGGTCTAGTCGAGATCATGCCATACATAATACTTCCTATTGCCGAGGCATATGGTACACGTGCCATAATCTCTATCTCCTCATCAGTCTTTTGACACATAGACTTGGATAGAGTGACCCCGTGGCACATAGGTAGGTGTCCTCTCTTGGACTCTTCCATAGAGAACCTCTTAAGTATGGTATCGATGTAGGTAGCTTGGGTGAGTCCGAGCATCCGTTTAGATCTATCCCGATAGATCTATATTCCAAAAATATAGGATGCTTCATCCATGTCCTTCATCGAAAATCTACTAGACAACCATACTTTAGTTGACTGCAGCATTCCTACATCATTCCCAATGAGTAGAATGTCGTCAACATAAAGTACGAGGAATGTCACAGCGCTTTTAACTACCTTCTTGTACACACATGGCTCCTCGGGATTCTTGATGAAACCAAATTCGTTAATTGTTTCATCGAATCTCAGGTTCCAACTTCGCGATGCTTGTTTGAGACCGTAGATCGATCTCTGAAGCTTGCATACCTTATGCTCACTTCCAACAGATGTGAAACCCTCAGGCTACGTCATATAGATCTCTTCCTTAATGTTTCCATCAAGGAACGCAGTTTTCACATCCATTTGCCATATCTCATAGTCGTACCATGCGGCTATGGCTAACAAGATTCTAATTGACTTGAACATTGCGACTGGCGAGAAGGTTTCATCATAGTCAACACCTTGCCTTTGAGTGTAACCTTTCGCGACCAGTCTTGCCTTGTAGGTCATTACCTTACCATCAGGCCCAAGTTTCCTCTTGTATACCCATTTGCACCCAATAGGAACAATTCCTTCGGGAGGGTTAACAAGAGTCCAGACTTGGTTAGCATGCATTGAGTCAAACTCAGACTGCATCGCTTCAAGCCATAAGTTAGAATCAGCATCGGAAATTGCCTCCTTGAAAGTTCTTGGATCAGATCCAACAACTTGATCACCTTAATCATCTTCAAGGAGAAAACCATATCTCTCAGGAGCCCTAGGAACCCTTTCGGATCTCCTAGGTGCGACCATTTCTGGTATTGGCTCTGGAGGTGCGGTAGACTCACCTGGTACTTCGATTGGATCTCGAACTTCTTCGAGTTCTACTATTTTGCCTTTTCTATCAAGTAGAAATTCCCTTTCCATAAAGGTGGCATTCCTAGAAACAAACACTTTTGTTTCACT